>MU771187.1:85135-113967 GCA_026770625.1 Nicotiana glauca | reverse complement strand
TATATATATGTATTGTATATATTAACGTATATTATTATCGAAATAAGAGCTTTATATTAAGAAAGGAAGAAAGAAGTAAGAGAAAAACTTAAGAAAGATAATTAAAAATAAAATGAATGGAACAAATTTAAAAAATATATTGGCTTCGGTAGAAAACAAAACTAAGAAGACGAAGAAAAAGAAGGAAAGCAAATAGATAAAGAGAGGAAAAAAGACATGATTTTTGTACAAATAATTATTAACTTTCCATTTAAATTTTTTATGTTTAGGGATTAATAGTTAATATTCCTATTTTAATCGAACTGTGTGCTACAAATATAAATATTTTCCTGCTATATCTGTAATATTGAATTTCATGCTAAAAATTTGTTATATTTCTTTTAAACTGTGACAGTTATGTAAAGTCCCCGATGTTATTTTAATTTTGCATGTTTTTTTTTCTTCTTGTTTTACCTACATAAGCAGACAAAATCAACAATAGACAGCCAATTACTTTTACTGCAACAAATTTACTCCATAAATTTTACACTACAACGGAAACTCATGTTAACATAAACAAGAAAGTGTAATTGCTATCTTTTGAATCTGTACATGAACAACAAATGATAAAAATGGTCCAAACTCAGATTATGTGTTATATGAACATTTTCTGGACTTTCCAATTATGACGTTGAGAATTCACACACGATATATGAATTTTTTTCAATGAACCAAAAAAAATGACACTAAAAAGTACTACAATTCTATTTTTCCTCTAATAGCACTCCCACAAAAATGGCTCCTCGAGCCGAAATATTCCGCTATCGACTCCAGCCAGCTGCCACGTCGAAATTGGGTACTGATAACGGTCATTTTGGTCCACTTGATCGATGGTAAGATCCGGTAAATCAAAAAATGTGTCATCGTGGTCCATCGATGGAGAATTTAGTAATTCTTTTGTGTTCTCTGAGGCTAAATTTGTGGATGAATGTGAACTGTGCAGTTCGATTTGGCTGGACTCAATGGAATTTTCCTCAAGAAACGTGCTAGCGGCCGCTTTAGCGGCGGCTGCTTGGATGTCTTTCGGGGAAGTGGTGGCGGGCCGTGGGAGTTGATCGGCTAAGTGAGGGAAATTAAGATAAGCGGAGTTACCTTTAATGGCTAAAGCGGCAACATCATGAGCTCGAGCCGCCATTTCAGCCGTTGGATAAGTCCCTAGCCATATTCTTGATTTTTTCCTAGGTTGTCTAATTTCGGACACCCATTTACCCCAATTCCTCTTACGAACTCCTCTAAAAGTTGGATGCTTTTCATCACCTTGATTCTTCCTTTTTTTCTTGTTCTCCTCATTCCCATGACCATTCCCATTTTTGGTGAAATCTTGAACTATTTTGGAGCTTTTCTTGGATTTGCAAGTATAGCCATTTGATGAGGTTTTTGCATTAATGCTCTCATGGAAAGAAGATGATGAAGTAGAAGATGTGGTGGTTGAAGGTGAATTTAAGTCATTAGAAGAATTTGCAAATGAGGAGGAAGTTATAGAAGAAGAAGAAGAAGAAGAAGAATTAGAGAATTGAAGATGAAGATGATGATCTTCCATTATAGCTAGGTAGTGGTAATCTAAAGATGGTTCTAGCTTTTATGGTTTTTCTTCTTAATTTAGAACCATAGTATTAGTAGCAAGAAAAAGGAGTGTAGCAAGTGGTTACTTAAAAAAATAGAAAGTGTTGGTTTACTTAGCTTCAATGGTTGTGTTGTTGGTTTAAATAAAGGAAAGGAGAAGGAAAAAGAAATAAAGAAGAATGGGACCTTTTACCACAACAGTTCAGCTATTTGTTACCCATGTGGCAAATTGGATTCTTGTTATACATTATTCTTTTTTTTCCTTTTTGTATTAGTATTATTTACCTCTTTATAAAATGAAAATAAAGAAAAATAGGAATTTATAGTGGTGATATTCTCATTTTTCATAAGCAACCAGAGTTTTGTCCTCATTAAAATCATGCAATTCTCATGAAACTTGACTTAGGGCTCTGGTACGGTTATTTATGATGCGTTCATTCAGTATCTTGCCTACTTCAAACAATGCTGACGTTAAACTAATCTAATTAGCAAGAAATTTGATCAATTGTGTATATAAATTAGATAAAAATGAAATTTATTTTCCTAATATTTTAAAATTAGTTCAGCTTAATTTTAATAAGTGAAAAGGGGTAAATTTGCTCTTATACTTATATTTTCTCTTGATTAATGGGACTCTAATATGAGAGTACTTTTGAACCATAATAAAAAAATTGAAGGGTAAATTAGATTTTTATTGTTTGAAGAATTTGGCCACATAGTGTCCATCTATTTTATGTTGAAAGTTCGTTAACGGTTAGGGTAAGGGTAAATACGAAATGATTTACTAACGGTAATGGTATGAATTGACTCACAATAAATTGCTCTATGTCGATAATACACAAATACATTTGGACATTTTCCTTCTAATAAATCCTGCATATATATATGTCCATTAATCACACAGAGTAACTGGATGAAGTAAAAAAAATTCCTTTCTCTTTGAATTTTTGGTATGATACGTCTGATTATTTATAAAAAAAAAATTAGAAATATAATTACTACTGTCAGGCTATTGGTAAGTCTTTCTCAAATTGTCCTAATTCTTGCATTTATTTTAACTACACTGACAATTACATGCTAAGAATATTGCCATTTCCTTCCTCTCTGGCACACTACGAGATTTACCTAATCACTTTTTGTTATTTTCTATAAATTGATTATAATTGTAAATTCAAACTGCTGGAAACAGAAAAATTTTACTAAGTTGACCAATCAAACGTCATAGAAGAATAGAAAATTGTTTTATTAGCATTATTGAGCAACAAAATTCTTCCATGTTGCAATAAAAATACTTAAATGAGATTTATACTTAGGAAAAAGACACAACGGAACATTGATACACATGATCACCTCCATTAAAATATTGTAGTTTTATAGAAATATTCTGTCAATTAATGTGGATTTTTGGAATTTTTCAATAACAGTTGTATCTGAAAAAGAACAAAAATGTTAAACATAACAATTTTTTTAAAAAAAATTACCACACATGGGTCACATGCTAGTGGGTCCAAACCAGTTCAAAAAGTGGGTCCTCCAACCAGATTTTGCTTACCAAATTACACTTGTTACTTGGAAGAAGCAGTTTGAATTTTTATTTTTTTTAAATTTATCTTTCATTTTATAGTAAATAGTTTGATTGAATGTCTAAACTCTAAAGTTTACTTTCTAAACGTTTCTACTTTTGTAGTTTGATAATGACTCAATGGATAGGGAAATAATTAGTGGTTATTAAAATTTTATGGATTTGTAAATATCTACTACTTTCTCCACTAGTACTTCATTTTTTTTTTTTTTTTTTGGTCTATAAACTTCATTGTCTTTTGCTGTGAATTTTCTATGGTTTCTTTCATATTCCACAAAAATTGACAGAATCTTCATGCGCTCTTTGGAAATTTCATTACTTACTATTTTTAGCAACTTAATGTTTACCCTAATTAAGTTCAAGAATCTACCAAAATTACATTGCTAAAGACCACTGTAAGAAGGAATAGTAAGGGAAACTATACCACACACACCAACCCAAAAGGAATAACGCAAAGTGAGGGAAAAAGATTTTTATGATCACAACATTAAAGTTCCTATCAATTTTGGCATATTTTTCATCAATATTTTCATGAGTTAAGCTGCCCTTAGTGTTACATGGAATTCTAGAATTTGTATTTACAACCCGTGGTTCTTTTGGCTTTTACTTCATGGCTTCCCGTTACTGTATAATTTCTTTTTAAATATGTTGTGATTATATTTTTTTTAAGCCGAGGGTCTATCGTAATCAAATTTCCTATCTCTACTAGGTAAGCTAACGTTTGTGTACACACGTTATTCGTGGGATTATACTGAGTTTATTATATTGTTGTTGCTTTATTGTTGGTTCTTTGGCTTTTATATCTGTTGCGGAATATCGTGGGTTAACTAGCACACAATTACACACAAAATAAATAGAGAAGAAAAATCAACACAAAGATTTAACGAGATTCGGCTAAGCCTAATCCTCGGGGCAAAAGCAGAGAGAGCCTTCCACTATGAATGAGAAGAAAAGCACAATAAAATCTATAGAATCCCCAACTACAACCCCTATATATAAATCCCAAAAGGTCCCAAACATATATAGGTTTCCCAATTTGACAAGGACTATAGCTTTTTCTTTCCCAAATCTAATAGGACAATGGGTTTTCCTAAAGATATAGGGACTATGGGTTTCCTAAAAATACAAGGAAATAATTCAAGCCACAAATAATAAATCTTCCCCTTGGTTTGAATTCTCTTCATCAACAGGAACAACGTCTCTCTACCTTGCCCTCAGCCCTCGCAAGGGCTCTATCCATTTTCGCACATATCAACCAAGTCTAGGAAACACCTAAACTTGTTAAGAGACTCAATCTCTTTAGCCATAGCACTAATATGTCGATTTGGTTTTATGCTCGAAATAGCTTCTAAATAGCTATAACACTCAAACGCATCAACGACCTTTGCAACTGCTAACGCAAATCCCACTGGATTCGTATATCCAAGAAGTTTCTCGTCAACTACGTTTGCAAACCTTTGTGGTCGGTTGATCACTCTCTTCTCTCTGCCTGTTGCAATGTTATATGGTTGTTATTGCGCAGGTGCATTGATCACGCCCAACTATGCCTTATAAAAAATATACGCGGACGTTGCAAATATAATCTGAGTATTTAGCCCAGAGTCGAACCCATAAGGAATTAACCTATCAATTACTCTTTTTGGAATTACTAAATTCTACGGAATCAACTTTCATAACGTTTGAATAACAATTGAAGATGTTTATACTAACTAAGAATGAATGTAAATAAGCGACTGAAAACTAACTATGATTAAGTTGTAAACAATTAAGAGAAAGATCTAAGGTTATGATTTTTCCTATTGATGGAATCCCTTTCGGTTATGTTTCACATAGAATTTCCTAAACGTATCCATCAATCATGAACACTTTTATTACCGTAAATCTCTTCCGAGTAATCATAATAATTTACTAGACGCACTCTCCCGAGATAAGCTAACTGGCTTTGTTTATTACAGCTCACTTTAGATTGCACCCAAAGCTTCGTTATCCATAATCCCGCCTTTAAACCCTCAGTTATTGATCTCTCATATACTTTGAGAGTGGTGTTGTTCAACAATTACCTAAATATGCACTCTCTCTCGAGTTATGTACACTAAATAGGCACAGCTAATTGAGGATCCTGTCGATTAACTACAACAAGCACATAGTTGAACAAATAGAGATTAACATTATTTGTGCTCGGGAAAGAGTGCATATTTAGGTGTAAATATCATTACTATCTTATCACTTTGCCTATAAAACAAAAATAATGCATGGCAATATTAAGGTGTAAATATCATCTATATAGCCTAATACCAACATCCCACACTTAAATCATTGATAGTCCTCTAGCAATTCACTACACTCTATCAAAGTTCCTTCCCTAAGCTTTTCCCTTAATGAATCACACCTTGAACAATTTACCAAAATTGCACCTAGTAGTGAACAGTCTTTGCCTCAACAGTCGAATCTCTTGTACCACGCAACATTCGCACTTACTCAAACTACTCTATACAAGAGTCAACACTTACCTTTCCTTTGTGAATCAAGTGCCCTCATAAGGAAAAGAGAGTAGTTCCACACAATAAAATTTAAGAACACTTAGGAACTCAAGATAGAAAGAATTTACTCACTCTCAGAAATAATATTCCTATGCCACAAAGATGCACCATAGGCTTGCCCATAGTGTAATACTCTACTAATCGAGCCTATCCAGTCTAAGATAAATTAGGACTTCACTTGGTTGTAATGTAGGCTAAGGGATGGGTAGGATATATGTGGATATAGTGACTAGCCTACCTAAGAACTTTTAATACTTAACACATTAACATTTCATATCATTCTTGGGTCAACCAGACATTCCCCACAATTCATTTATAACATCCTATTCCTTTAGGTGCATTTGCATCAAGCTATCACTTATCAACCACTATATTTATTTACAAACATATTTTTTTTCATGGTGCTTCTTCTTTTATTCTTCAAAACTCTACACCTTTTCTCTATTTCAATAGTTCCACTCAAAACAAACTACCATCCAATACTTTTTCTTTTGCATAATTTCAATGCCATTCAAGTACTCATGGAAGGAAAAAGGGTTCAAATAGAAGGCTATTCAAACAATTGGGTAAGGTATGCAATGTGGTTGCCAAAAAAACAGGATTATATGCTCAACGGGGTTAACTAAGATGTATTATATTCAGGTGGGTTTATGTTATATATATCTAGCTTAACAAAGAAACGCCTATATCACTTCTAAGACTAAATGAAGCTACTATTTCGCTTTGCAAACATACAATGTAAGTTCTAGGCATCAAATGTAAAGCATATAATATAGTATAGCTCACACACACATGGCACATGACTCACGTCAGATTGATTTATCAAGACATTCTCTTATGAGTGTTCAAGTCAGCTACAAAACATACAACTTTAAGGCACTTTAGCAAGATTCAACTATTGAGACTAGGCATTACACTCTAGTATCGATTGTGTACAAGGTGTATCAACGCCAAGGGATTCTCTTTCTATTTAAGCTCTTAGCCCATCGATGCTAACTAAAACTAAAAAAACAAAATGAACAAAAACTACCTACACCCGATTCAAACTAAAACCTTGGAAAAGAACCGTGGTCCAGAGAAAAACCAAGGGGAGTTACTACACTATCTAAAAACAATCTTTTTTTTGTAACGACCCGACCGGTCGTTTCGAGCCCTAGCACGTCATTCAGCAACCTGAGGCCATGAGCAGCTTCATTTCAGGTATTGTGACTTGTTCGCATGGTCGGAATTTAAATTCAGGAAGATCAGAGTTAAATTTAAATGATTATTCTCA
The DNA here is from genome assembly GCA_026770625.1 of Nicotiana glauca. Lineage (NCBI taxonomy): Eukaryota > Viridiplantae > Streptophyta > Magnoliopsida > Solanales > Solanaceae > Nicotiana > Nicotiana glauca. The sequence continues at coordinate 106,970 of MU771187.1, read as the reverse complement.
TTTCAGAAGCCTTAAGTTGGAGAAAACGGCTACGAGTGGAATTTTGAGTAAGCAACCTCGAAATCAAGGTCTGAAGGTTCCAGCAAGTTCGTATGATGATTTTCGACTTGGGTGTATGCCCGGATTGGGTTTTGGACAACCCGAGAGCGTTTTGGCACCTATTGTGGAAGTTAGCATTTTAGAAGGAATTTCTTAAGTTTGGCTTGGAGTGTATCTTAGCGTTATCGATGTCTGTTTGGGATTCTGAGATTGGGAGTAGCTCCATGGTGATTCTGGAGTCAGGAGCATGATCGGAAGTGAATTCGAAGGTCCGTAAGTCATTTTCAAGCCATTTGGCTAAAGATAGAAAATTTGAAGGTTTTTGAGAAGTTTGACTGGGAGTGGACTTTTTGATATCGGGGTCGGAATCTGATTCCGAAAGTTGGAGTAGGTCCGTAATGTCAAATATAACTTGTGTGAAAAATTTAAGGTCAATCAAACGTGATTTGATAGGTTTAGACATCGAAAATAGAAGTTGGAAAGTTCAAAGTTCATAAAGCATGAATCGGGGTGTAATTCATGGTGTTGGTGATGTTTGTTATGATTTGAGATTTTGAGCAAGTCCGTAATGTATTTTGGGACTGGTTGGTATGATTGGTTGCGTCCTGGGGGCCTCGGGTGGATTCCGGGTGGTTAACGGATCAAAAATAGAATTTTGAAGAAGGCTGAAGGATCTGGTTGCTAGTGTTTTCGCTTCTACGGAAATGGGACCGCATAAGCGGCCCCGTAGAAGCAGTTGAGGGAGCCGCAGAAGCGGTTTTGTTCGAAGGATTTTGGACCGCAGATGCGATCAAGGTTCCGTAGGAGCGGGACAACATCTGCGGAAGAGGGGATCATAGAAGCGGGAAAAGGGGGCTGAGTCCAGGACCACAGAAGTGGCTTTCGACCGCAAAAGCGGAACCGCTTAAGCGGTAAAATTTCCGCAGAAGCGGAAATGCCTGGAGGTAGAAGCATTGTTTTAAAAGTAGTATTTTGGCCATTTCTCTCTCATTTCTCATAGCTTTGGCGATTTTTGGAGGATTCATGAGAGGCTCTTCATTAACGATGTTAAGATAAGTTATTTCTACCTATTCTGAGTTAAATACATTAATTATGTATAGATTTTAGTATGAAAATGGGTAGAAAATTGAGGGTTAGAGGAAGACCTAGAAAAAATTAGTGTTCTTGAATTTTGACCATGACTTTGAGTATGAAATTAAAAGAAAATCATATATTTGAGTTCTTGAGTTCATGGGTAAACTTTATCTACGAGAAATTTCAGATTTCGGGCACGTGGGCCCGAGGGCATTTTTTGTCAACTTTTTTATTGGGATTAGGAATTGTTATAAATTTGATTGTAATGAGTAACTTAGCATATATTGATGGATTTGTAGTGCCATTGGCTAGTTTTGGAGCTTTTGGCGTTGGTTCGAGACTTTGGAAGAATGTAGAATGCCGATTATGGATCTTCGGAGCGAGGTGAGTCTCCTTTCTAATCTTGTGAAGGGGAAGTTACCCCATAGGTGATATAATTGATTATGTGCTCCTCTATGTGGGGGGAACGTACACACGAGGTGACGAGAGTCCGTGCGTAGCTACTATTATGTTATTGTCCGGGGTAGTTAGGACCCATCAACATGTTATACTTGGATTAATTATGAACCCATTGATAACTTGAATTGTTTAAATCACCTTTGATTAGTAAATGAATTTAAAAAGAGATTAAACATCATTTCCTGAATTGTTAAATACAGAAATTGCCTTAATTGGATAAATATACCCGATAAATTCTTAATTGGCTATTTAAGCATGTATTTTATGTGTACCTGTGTCGCATGCGTGATTCGCGAGCAGGGTGTGTGTTTATTTATGGAATAGGCGAACGCCTCGGCAGATTTANTGAGACTGTGAATAGCTTCGTATGGTGATTCTGGAGTTGGGAGCACGATCGGAAGTGAATTCGGAGGTCCGTAGGTCATTTTGAAGCCATTTGGCTAAAGATAGAAATTTAAAGGTTTTTGAGGAGTTTTAACCGGAGGTTGACTTTTTGATATCGGGGTCAGAATCGAATTCCGAAAGTTGGAGTAGGTTCATAATGTCAAATATGACTTGTGTACAAAATTTGAGGTCAATCGGACGTGATTTGATAGGCTTAAGCATCGAAAGTAGAAGTTGGAAAGTTCGAAGTTCATTAAGCTTGAATCTGGGTGTAATTCATGATTTTAGCGTTAATTGATCGGATTTGAAGCCTTGAGCAAGTCCGTAATGTGTTTTGGGACTGGTTGGTATGATTGGTTGGAGTGCCGGGGCCTCGGGTGGATTCCTGGTGGCTAACGGATCAAATCCGAAGTTTGAAGAAGTGATGAAGCTGCTGCTTCTGGTATTTCCGCTTCTGCGGAAATGGGGACCGTAGAAGCGGTATCGCAGGTGCGAAGGGGAGACTGCAGAAGCGGTTTTGGTTGGAGCTGCATGGATCTGCAGATGCGGTTGGGCTTCCGCAGAAGCGGACCGCACCTGCGATGTGGAGAACCGCAGAAGCGTAATTGACCAAGGGCGTGTGGACACCGATGCGGTGAAGGTTCCGCAGAAGCGGGACCGCATCTGCGGAAGGCTGATCGTAGAAGCGAAATGGGGAGGTATAGTGGAAGCCGCAGAAGCAGCTATTGATCCACAAAAGCGGCAGAAGGTGTTTTAAAATCGGGGATTTAGTTCATTTCCCTCATTTCTTCATGGCTTAGGCGATTTTTGGGGAGCTCCAAGAGAGGATTTTCATCATCAATGATAAAGTATGTTATCCCCACCTATTGTGAGTTAAATACATTGATTATATATGGATTTTTAGCATGTAAATGGGTAGAAAATTGAGGGTTAGAGAAGGACCTAGAAAATTTGTGTTCTTGGATTTTGACCACGATTTTGAGTATGAAATTAAGAGAAAATTGTATATTTGAGTTCCTAAGGTCATGGGCAACCTTTATCTTCGAGAAATTTCGGATTCTACGCACGTGGGCCTGAGGGCATTTTTGTCAACTTTTTGTTCGAGGTTAGGAATTATTATAAATTGGGTTGTAAAGTATAATTGAGCATATATTAATGGATTTATATGATCGTTGGCTAGTTTTGGAGCATTGTGCGTTGGTGCAAGTCTTCGGAAGAATGTAGAATGCCGTTTGTGGATCTTCGGAGCGAGGCGAGTCTCCTTTCTAATCTTGTGAGGGGGAATTTACCCCATAGTTGAAGTGATTGATTATGTGCTCCTATTTTTGGGGGCTAGGTACGCAGGAGGTGACGAGAGTCCGTGCATAGCTACTATTATGCTATTGTCCGGGTAGTTAAGACCCATCAGCATGTTATACTTGGATTAATTATGAACCCATTGATAACTTGAATTGTTTAAATCACCTTTGATTACTAAATGAATTTAAAAAGTGATTAAACATCATTTTCGAAAATTGTTAGGCAGAGAATTGGTTTTATTTGGATAATTATTCCCCGATGAAATTCTAATTGGCTATTTGAGCATGTATATTATGTGTACCTGCGTCGCATGAATGATTCGTGAGCAGGGTGATTGTGTATCTTATGTGTACCTGCATCACATGGATGATTCGAAAGCAGGGTGATTGTTTATTTTATGTTGACCGCGTCGCATGGATGATTCGCGAGAGGGGTAATAGATGCATCTATTGGTTCGAGCCGTTCGACCCTCGGCAGTGCACAATTTATATTTCTGTTAGATCGGGCCGTCGTCTCGGCATGATATGCGCATGTTTTTGTTACTTACTTGAAGTACTTGATGTAGTTATTGCCTTTTTGGCCTGACATGAATTACTGAAGATAAAAGAAAAGGAAATCCTGAATATCCTTTGCTAATTATTAAATGTGTTTACCCGTTTTACAGCTTTGTGAACTAGAGCATGCTATATAAATCCATGAATTCCTCACGTTTTAGTATATTATTATTGTACCATTAGTAAGTGTCAAAGTTGACCATCTCGTCTCTACCCCTTCGGGATTAGGCGGGATACTCACTGAGTACACGTTATTACGTACTCATACTACACTTCTGTGCATTTTTGTTGCACAGGTATATATACCTCTAGCAGCCTATTGGGCATAGCAGCATGGATGACGCTGGGACTAGGTGAGCTGCATTGTTCCAGGCGACCCGCAGCTAGTGTAGTTCCTTTTAGTATTTTGTATCTTATTCCCTGTCCACTGTATTTCGGACAGGTGTTGTATTATATTCTCCTTATCAATAGTTGCTCATACACTTGTGACATCGGTTCTGGGATGGTTCGAAGTATTGCAATAATTTCTTAACTTTTAAATTTGATTTGAAACTATATTCTTTAAAATTTCTAAATTATGAAGGAAAAATCTTGGATTTCAAAAGTGATAAAACGAGATTTAACTTAGTAGTTGAGTTGGCTGGCCTAACAGTGGAGTCCGGCGCCACCAGGACCCTTAGTGGATTTTGGGTCATGACAACATAGTATCAGAGCACTAGGTTTCCGTCGGTCTCACGAGTCATGAGCAAGTCTAGTAGAGTCTCGCGGATTGGTACGGAGACGTCTGTACTTATCCTCGGGAGGCTACAGGGCTGTTAGGAGTACTTCCCTTCTTGATTTCCTTATCGTGCGGTTTGATTCCTTTGAGGCTTATGCCTTTGATTCCTCCCTACTCAATCTTACGTGATGCGAGTGCTTGTTATAAATGGAGAATTTGAAGGATTGTAATGGCACTACCAATGTGGTGAGGGATGATTTTCCTGGTATAGTTGATTGGACTATTATAGTCGCATTATGGAGGGATATTCTATTGTTTCAGCTCAGTAACATGACTTCTAGGAGACTTGAGGCTAGGCACAGGTTGCCATGATACTTATGAGCGATTATTCTGTAGTGTTGTTGGGATGGTAGAATGTTTGCCCATGTGTCGGGGCAGCGAATGAGTTGAATGGAGGTTTACTCATTGTGTAATCAAGGGATTCAGTATTTTATTCCCGGCAGGGGAAAAGGCTGACGGACTAAGAATGGTCAGATGTGGGCTAGTGAAAGTAATGAGACTTGGTATTTGCAAGCATGGTGAAGCTTTTCTTCTATAATGGGGTGTTGTGGTTCTGATTGAACATACTAAGTGCCGATGTTATAATCTGCTACAATTCGCCTTTATGGCAAGATGTTGTGAAATAGTATTGGAGATTCAGCTGTCAGATATCACATGGTGCGGTAGTTTAATACCGAATTAGAATTTCTAATATTGACGGCTCGATAAAGATGAACTCTGGAAAGGTTTAAAGTTAGTAGCAATAGTGGGTTCAAGTGCCACGAAGATAGATTTTATTTGAGGCAAGTGAGCAGCAAAGTATGAGAAAGGACATGTGGGAAGTGCCAGGTGGTGTTTAAAATTTCTAGAAGGCCAAGTATGAGGAGCAACGTCGAGTGACCTATTAAGGAGATGAGTTCCGCCAAAGTGGGAGAGTGGCGAGTGTTGCATATAGGCTTGGTAGTAGGAAGACTACACGCCTTAAGGAGAGTTTGGATCGAATTGGGGATTTTAATGATTGGTGATCGAAGTCTATAGGTATGATTTGAAGCATGGGCTATTATGCGGCAGAAGATTGATATGGCGAAAAGGAGCTGCTTGAAATGGAGGAGAGTGTAGCATAACCCTGAATTGGAAGGATGTTGTCGCACATTTAATTGATGTTCGCGAGTGGCGAATGGACTTGTGCAACTGGGAGGTGAGCTCGGACTCAGGATGGGCTATCGGTGTCATAGTGAATGTACCCCGCGCAGCGGCGTGGGAAGATGTTAGGAGGTGATTCCCCTAGGTGGGTTATTCCCCGTGAGCAGGTTAGCAGTCGCGTGGTTGGCGAAGCTTCTGCAAAGAATTATATTAGTTGTTCAACAAAGAGATCGGTTGTGCGAATGTGATTAATGATTTAGAATATGAAAGATGGGGATCTACAGGAAGATTCCGAGAAAATTTGATAACTTATGGCGCAAGGTTATTCAATGAGAGGTAAAAAGGTCGAGCGAACTCAAGAATGGTGTAATGATGGCCTCAAGCTAAGTGGGAGAGTCCCACCGCTTATGATATGGGTTGCATGGTTAGCTACTTGCGAGGTTTCCAGTTATTAATACCTTGATGGGTTATCTCAGCTATGAAAAAAGACCATAAGTGGTAAATAGAGTAGACGAATTGTTGAATGCGTGCTATGGTTAGCCTTATGGGCTCATGTTCGAACTTGGGAAAAGATTCAAGATTTCTGCCTTATATAGAAGCGGGTTAAAAGGGGAGTGACTCTGCCAGGTACTTCATTGAGAGGGTATTAATGTGCTAGAAGATTCAGAGAGTTGATTATATTCGGGATCAAGTCAAAGCGGGTGGCTCTTAGCAACGGTCCTAGTGAATTCAAGAGGTAAAGTGTGGTGCCTAATGATGTCGAGCTTATAGGTACAATTAAGAATCAAACTTTGTGGCAGTTTATAAGAAGAGGCACAGAATATTCCGGGATGTTTGGCTTGTGGTGTAGCATTTGAGTAATATGGAATAGTTCGTGGGAATGGAGACAGCCTGGTCTCGTGATTCAAGGTCACTCGGGGCGAGTGTAGATGGAGTATGTTATGCATTGAATGGAGTTAGTCTTATTTTTAAGGCAAGCAATGAGGAATTGTAAGGAGGTAAATTGATTAGCCATAGTTGAATTTGCATATTGGGGCCAGTGATCAGTTCGGTCCGCGAGATCAAGTTATGTGTATGATTTGTGGCGGTACGTGTGAGGCATGTCGGCTGCCGTGATTGATGATTTATCAGGGGCATTCTTCTATTATGGCTTTTTAAGTGGAAGCAGATTCCGGAAGGGCTATGGTGGTTTAGACCACTACTTGCAGATTTGCATATTCTACGGTTATGGGAAATCATCTGTGTATTACTATGATTCTACTAAAGTGAGTTAAGTGCAAGGTTCTTATATGATGAAATGTGAAAATATTAATGAATTCGGAGTATGATGAAAATCGTGTTCTATCGTATGTTGGCACGTTTGGTGCAGTGAGTAGCATGGAAATACGAAGTGAGGATCAAGGTTGCAGTTCAGTGTTGACAAGGATGTCACGGGCTCGGATAAGCAAGGAAAGGGTTGAATTATTAGAGTAAATTGGTATTGTCCTCCGCATCACCTGAGATCGTTGTGTTGTGGAAGAGGTTCTGCATCCTGGTTAAGGATTCTGGATCGCTTTTTAGCGTTAGTGTGTCCGATGGTTTAGATGTGCGGACCGTTATTTATTTTGGAAGATTGTGGGAGCGATCCCACGAGAAGATTGTATAAGTGTGACATGTAGTCACTTGATTGGCCAAAGATTTAAACCAAATATAAGGATTGTGGTAGTATCATTAATTTGAGAATTTATGCCTGGAGGGCACTTTGTATATTGGGTTATGAACTGAGGAGTTTGCTCCGGTTATGATGGTTATTCTTATGTGATATGAGGCAAAAGGGAGTTACTACGGACCTTTGAAAGGTCATTGGCTAAGTTGGTGCAATCAGAAATCGGCTTGAGATCGGTGGATTGATTTATTTGTGAACATGGCTTTATATCAGACCAGTTGTGTTCGTTTCAACGAGCATTCCCAATGGAGGAACAGTCAGGGTGTTATTTTGTCATCGGCTATTCCAGGTAATGATGTGTTGCGCTGTATGAGTTGTGAAACAGCTTGGTAAATTCTTATGTGTTGAGGCTCCGCGTGTCGATGATGTTATGTGAGCAGGATGGCTCTTGAGATTTAGATCTTGTATCGCACCTCAGTTTTGCTTGAGTTTTGTAGCCTATAGCGATATGTGTTTTCTTATGGATAGTGTTATGCACTTGGCGTGCTCATAATCGAAATTCGATATTTTTATTGTAATGAGCAATTTAGCTTGACGTGCTTCTCCTTATGCGAGTTCTATATGTGGATCGGGTGGCACACCGCCATGGATATGTTATTTAGATCGGGTTGCACGTCGCAACAATGTGATGTTCAGCACAGTTCCCCATACCTGTTTTATGTGCTTCGTATCCTGTCTTCGGAGGAAAGCTCGTATTAGCTATGATCCTACTTTGCATGTATGATTCGTGAGCGGGGTGTCTGTTCAGTATGTTGCCCGCGTCGCATGTATGATTCGCGAGCGGGGTAATTGAACTTCCTTTTCAGAGTTCATTTTCCTTATATACCGCATCCTAATTAGTAGCCTATTGGCACATGGTAGCATTATATGGGACCTTTGATTGTGTCCGAGGTGGCTTATTTCCTGAGCAGTTTGCACTGGGCGGGACGAGATTATTGGATTTAAGACCAATGCAATTGGATTATGTGAAGTGAATTAAGGAGCTAAGACCATTAGATGGTTCAGAAAGAGGCAACGACTCATGTCAGGGGTATAGACCCAATGATTTGTTGATTCAACAGTTGGTTATGAATTTTAGCACCTCTCTTCTGTCGTGTCGGTGTTGTAAAGGTTAGAGCAAGACCCATGTAGGTCATGAGATGCAATGGGAGCATCAGATCTGAGGAATTTCGATTAATTCAAACAGAAATGTTATTGTTTTCCTATGAGTAAAGTGATGCAAAGTGTGAATTCGGCAGAGTTATGCAGTCACATTTGAGTACAGCGTATAGTGATTGATACAGTGATCGTATGTTGGAAACGGGCTTGGCATAGAATTCCGGATGCTGGAATTGGGCTCTAAGGCTTATTTGCTTGAGTAAAGAGGAGTATCTTCAGAACTTATCCAGCTAATGTGATCAACTGAATTGTGGTAGCACGGGAAGGTGCATGAGGTGCTAAACAGTGATTTCAGACTACTCTAGTGTAGTTCTCAGCACGCTCGAGGACGAACGTATGTTTAAGTGGGAGAGAATGTAACGACCAGACTGGTCGTTTCGAGCCCTAGCGCGTCGTTCAGTAGCCTGAGGCCATGAGCAACTTCATTTCAAGTATTGTGACTTGTTCTCATGGTTGGAATTTAAATTCAAGAAGATCAGAGTTAAATTTAAATGAAAATTCTCATTTCAGAAGCCTTAAGTTGGAGAAAATGGCTACGAGTGGAATTTTGAGTAAGCAACCTCAGAATCAAGGTCTGAAGGTTCCAGTAAGTTTGTATGATGATTTCGGACTTGGGCGTATGCCCGGATTGGGTTTTGGATAACCCAGGAGCATTTTGGCGCCTATTGTGAAAGTTAGCATTTTGAAAGGAATTTCTTAAGTTCGGCTTGGAGTGCATCTTAGCGTTACCGATGTTCGTTCTGGATTCCGACACTGGGAGCATCTCCTATGGTGATTCTGGAGTTGGGAGCACGATTGGAAGTGAATTCGGAGGTCCGTAGATCATTTTGAAGCCATTTGGCTAAAGATAGAAAATTTGAAGGTTTTTGAGAAGTTTGACCGGGAGTGGACTTTTTGATATCGCGGTCGGAATCCGGTTCTAAAAGTTGGAGTAGGTCCGTAATATCAAATATGACTTGTGTGCAAAATTTGAGGTCAATCGGACGTGATTTGATAGGTTTAAGCATCAGAAATAGAAGTTGGAAAGTTCAAAGTTCATAAAGCTTGAACCGGGGTGTAATTCATTGTTTTGGCAATATTTGTTATGATTTGAGGCCTCGAGCAAGTCCGTAATGTGTTTTAGGACTGGTTGGTATGATTGGTTGGGGTCCTGGGAGCCTCGGGTGGATTCCGGGTGGTTAACGAATCAAAAATGGAATTTTGAAGAAGGCTGAAGGATCTGGTTGCTGGTGTTTTCACTTTTGCGGAAATGGGATCGCAGAAGCAGCCCCACAGAAGCGGTTTTGTTCGAAGGATTTTGGACCACAGATGCGGTCAAGGTTCCGCAGGAGCAGGACCGCATCTGCGGAAGAGGGGATCGCAGAAGCGGGAAAAGGGGGCTGAGCCCAGGATCGTAGAAGCGGCTTTCGACCGCAAAAGCGGAACCGCTTAAGCGGTAAAATTTCCGCAGAAGCGGAAATGCTTGGAGGCAGAAGCATTGTTATAAAAGTTTGATTTTGGCATTTCTCTCTCATTTCTCATGGCTTTGGCGATTTTGGGAGGATTCATGAGAGGCTCTTCATTAACGATGTTAAGATAAGTTATATCTACCTATTATGAGTTAAATACATTAATTATGTATGGATTTTAGTATGAAAATGGGTAGAAAATTGAGGGTTAGAGGAAGACCTAGAAAAAATTAGTGTTCTTGGATTTTGACCATGACTTTGAGTATGAAATTAAAATAAAATCATATATTTGAGTATGTGAGTTCATGGGTAAACTTTATCTTTGAGAAATTTCGGATTTCGGGCACGTGGGCCCGAGGGCATTTTTGTCAACTTTTTGATCGGGATTAGGAATTGTTTTAAATTTGATTGTAATGAGTACCTTAGCATATATTAATGGATTTGTAGTGCCATTGGCTAGTTTTGGATCTTTTGGCGTTGGTTCGAGCCTTCGGAAGAATGTGGAATGCCGATTATGGATCTTCGAGGCGAGGTGGGTCTCCTTTGGAATTTACCCCATAGGTGAAATAATTGATTACGTGCTCCTATATGTGTGGGGGGGTACGTATGCACGAGGTGACGAGAGTTCGTGCGTAGCTACTATTATGCTATTGTCCGGGTAGTTAGGACCCATCAACATGTTATACTTGGATTAATTATGAACCCATTGATGACTTGAATTGTTTAAATCACCTTTGATTAGTAAATGAATTTAAAAAAGAGATTAAACATCATTTCCGAAAATTGTTAGACAGAGAATTGGTTTTATTTGGATAATTATTCCTTGATGAAATTCTAATTGGCTATTTGAGCATGTATATTATGTGTACCTGCGTCGCATGGATGATTCGCGAGCAGGGCGATTGTGTATCTTATGTGTACCTACGTCGCATGGATGATTCGCGAGCAGGGTGATTGTTTATTTTATGTTAACCGCGTCGCATGGATGATTCGCGAGCGGGGTAATAGATGCATCTATTGGTTCGAGCCGTTCGACTCTCGGCAGTGCACAGTTTACATTTCTATTGGATCGGTCCGTCGCCTCGGCATGATATGCGCATATTTTTGTTCTTACTTGAAGCACTTGATGTAGTTATTGACTTTTTGGACTGACATGAATTACTGAAGATAAAAGAAAAAGAAATCCTGAAAATCCTTTGCTAATTATTAAAGGTGTTTACCCGTTTTACAGCTTTGTGAACTAGAGCATGCTATATAAATCCATGAATTCCTCACATTTTAGTATATTATTATTGGACCATTAGTAAGTGTCAAAGTTGACCATCTCGTCTCTACCCCTTCGGGATTAGGCGGGATACTCACTGAGTACACGTTGATTACGTACTCATACTACACTTCTGTGCATTTTTGTTGCACAGGTATATGTACCTCTAGCAGCCTATTGAGCGTATCAGCATGGATGACGCTGGTACTAGGTGAGCTACATTGTTCCAGGCGACCAGCAGCTAGTGTAGTTCCTTTTAGTATTTTGTATCTTATGCCTTGTCCACTGTATTTCGGACAGGTGTTGTATTTTATTCTCCTTATCAATAGTTGCTCATACACTTGTGACACCGGATTCTGGGATGGTTCGAAGTATTGTAATAATTGCTTAACTTTTAAATTTGATTTGAAAATATATTCTTTAAAATTTCTAAATTATGAAGCAAAAATTCTGGATTTCAAAAGTGTTAAAACGAGATTTAACTTAGTATTTGAGTTGGCTGGCCTGACAGCGGAGTCCGGCGCCACCACGACCCTTAGTGGATTTTGGGTCGTGACAACATGGTATCAGAGCACTAGGTTCCCGTCGGTCTCACGAGTCATGAGCAAGTCTAGTAGAGTTTCGCGGATCAGTACGGAGACGTCTGTACTTATCCTCGGGAGGATACAGGGCTGTTAGGAGTACTTCCCTTTTTGATTTCCTTATCGTGCGGTTCGATTCCTTTGAGGCTTATGCTTTTGATTCCTTCCTACTCAATCTTACGCGACGCGAGCGCTTGTTATAAATCGAGAATTTGAAGGATTGTAATGGCACTACCAATGTGGTGCGGGATGATTTTCCCGGTATAGTTGATTGGATTATTATAGCCGCATTATGGAGGGATATTCTATTGTTTCAGCTCAGTAACATAACTTATAGGAGCCTTGAGGCTAGGCACATGTTTCCATGATGCTTATGATCGATTATTCTGCAGTGTTGTTGGAATGGTAGGATGTTTTCCCATGTGTCGGGGCAGCGAATGAGTTGATTCTCGTTGTGCCCACATCATCAATATCTAGGTTCAGCTATTTCAGTATCCACCAAACTTTGTGTTAAAGTTCCACTGGCAAGCCTTCCCAAACAACATCTTATATGGTGACATACCAATTGGTGTTTTAAAAGCAGTTCTATACGCCTAGAGTGCATCATCTAGATTTTTTTCCCAATCATATCTTGTGGCATTTACTGTCTTAGTCAATACACTCTTTATCTCTTTATTAGACACTTCCACTTGTCCACTTGTCTGCGGATGATATGGTGCTGCCACCTTGTGGCACACGTCATACTTTGCTAGCAACTTCTCAAAGGCTTGATTATAGAAGTGGGTGTCTCCGTCACTGATGATAGCTTTCGGTGTCCCAAAACGGGTAAATATGTTCTTCTTGATTTGGCATTTTCTTCACATTATTGCCTCCGAAATACTCCGTAGTGCTTCCTCACTTATAACATTCCTTGCGACATAAAAGAACACCATTTAGAGCATTTTGTTATCACTTTGCCTATAAAACAACAATAAAGCATGGTAATATTAAGGTGTAAATATCATCTATATAGCCTAATATCAACACCCCACACTTAAATCATTGATAGTCCTCTAGCAATTCACTACACTCTATCAAAGTTCCTTCCCTAAGCTTTTCCCTTAATGAATCACACCTTGAACAATTTACCAAAATTGCACCTAGTAGTGAACAGCCTTTGCCTCAACAGTCAAATCTCTTGTACCACGCAACATTGAGACTAGGCATTACACTCTAGTGTCGATTGTGTTCAAGGTGTACTAATGCCAAGGTATTCTCTTTCTATTTAAGCTCTTACACCATCGATGCTAACTAAAACTAAAAAAACAAAATGAACAAAAACTACCTACACCGGATTCAAGCTAAACCCTTGGAAAATAATCGTGGTCCAAAGAAAAACCAAGGGGGAGTTACTATACTACCTAAAAAAAATCTTTTTTGGTCTTTTCTCTAGACTTACTTCCCTCAAGAAAATTGTCTAATGGATCCGTCATAAGGAAGAGTCTCCATATTCCCTTTTTTTTGTTTTTTTCTTCCACTTAGTTACATATACGAATGAAATACAACAGTCGTGGGTTGCCTCCCACACATCGTCTGATTTGACGTCGCGGCACGACACAAATAAGTGCATTTACGGTTCGCTCGACCTATGAGGTTCCATCAGGTGGATCTCTGTCACTTCTTTTGGTTCACTCATGCCTGCATATAGCTTCAATCTCTACCCATTGACTCTAAATGTGTGAGAGTCTTTCTCCGAGGTAATTTCTACAGCCCCTGAAGGGAATACTTCGACCACCCAAAATGGACCAGACCATCGTGACTTGAGCTTTATCGGGAATAACCTTAATCTTAAGTTATAGAGTAATACCTTGTCCCCGGGGTTGAAATGTCGCTCAACAATGTTCTAGTCATGAAACGTCTTCATTCTATCCTTATACAACCTTGTGCTCTCAAAAGCCAGATATTTGAACTCGTCGAGCTCATGCAATTTAGTGATTCTCGTTGTGCCCACAACCTCAATATCTAGGTTCTGCTATTTCAGTGTCCACCAAGCTTTGTTTTCAAGTTCCACTGGCAAGTGGCAAGCCTTCCCAAACAACAACTTATATGGTGACATACCAATTTTTGTTTTAAAAGCAGTTCTATAATCCTAGAGTGCATCATCTAGCTTTTTGGCCCAATCACTTCTTGTGGCGTTTACTGTCTTAGTCAATACACTCTTTATCTCTCTATTAGACACTTCCACTTGTCCACTTGTCTGCGGATAATATGGTGTTTCCACCTTGTGGCGCACGTCATACTTTGCTAGCAACTTCTCAAAGGCTTGATTGCAGAAGTGGGTGCCTCCGTCACTGATGATAGCTCTCGGTGTCCCAAAACGGGTGAATATGTTCTTCTTCAAAAATCCCACTACTCTTGCATTATTAGTGGGAAATGTTGTAGCTTCTACCCATTTGGACACATAGTCTACAGCAACAAGTATGTACTTATTGCCAAAAGAGCTGATGAAGGGTCCCATGAAATCAATTCCCCAATCATCAAACACTTCCACCTCTTGAATCGGGTTCATGGGTATCTCATGGCACCGAGAAATGCTCCCGGTTCACTGACATTCATTGCAACTCTTTACAAATTTGTGCTCATCTTTGAACACTGTTGGCCAAAAGAACGCGGCCTCTAGCATCTTCGCACCTGTCCTGACTCCTCCAAAATGTCCTTCATACACCGATGCATAACATGCCTGGAAAATAGAAGATTGTTCTATCTCGGGGACACACCTCCGGATCATATTATCAGTACATATTCAAAATAGATAAGGTTCATCCCAATAATACATGCGGCAGTCACGATAAAACTTTTTCTTTTTTACAGAGGAAAGATCATAAGGAACTATGCCACACGCCATGTAGTTTGCAAAGTCTGCATACCATGGCACTTCCTCAAGATTGGCTGCGAGTAGTTGCTCATCTGAAAATGTTTCCAGAATGTCCTCAACCTCATTGAATTTTCAGCTCCCTCAAGTTATGATAGATGATCAGGGACTTGATTTTCTATGCCCTTACGATCACGAATTTCGAGGTCGAACTCTTGGAGTAATAGAACCCAACGAATTAGGTGTGGTTTAGATTCCTTCTTCTCAATAAAGTACCTTAGATCTAAACGGTCAGTGTATATAATTACCTTAGAGCCGATCAGGTATGATCTGAATTTATCAAAATCAAACACCACAAACAACATCTCCTTCTCCGTCACAGTATAGTTCAGTTGGGCTCCACTCAGTGTTCTAATTGTATAGTAGATTGGATGCATTAGTTTGTCTCTCCGCTGTCCCAGCACTGCCCCCAATGCGTAGTCACTAGCATCACATATGAGTTCAAATGGCTGTTCCCAGTCGGGGGCAACAATGATGGGTACTGTGACCAGCCTCTTTTTGAGCTCCTCAAATTCTTCCCTTCAATCATCAAAAAATAAGAAGGGGTGATCTTTTTCCAACAACTTATAGCGAGGATTGGCAATTTTTAAAAAGTCTCTTATGAACCTCCAATAAAAATTGGCATGCCCGAGGAAGCTCCTGATTGCTTTGACTGATGTTGGAGGTGGAAGCTTTGCTATCATGTCATCTTTAGCGCGATCCACCTCAAATCCTTTACTTGACACCCGGTTCCCCAAGACTATGCCCTCTTATACCAAGAAGTGGAACTTCTCCCAATTAAGAACCAGGTTAGTCTCAATACACTACTTCAGCACATGAGTCAGATTTATAAGGCACTCATTAAATAAGTTCCCCACCATTGAGAAATCATCCATGAACACCTTCATTATGTGCTCTACCGTGTCAGTGAATATGGCCATCATACACCTTTGGAATGTGGCGGGTGCATTGCATAGGTCAAAGGGCATTCTCCAAAAGGCATAAATGCCATATGGGCAAGTGAAGGAGGTCTTCTCTCTGTCCTCTGGTGCAATAGAGATTTGGTTGTACCCTGAGTACCCATCTAGAAAATAGAAGTGTGACCTCCCTGCCAATCTATCTAGCATCTAATCAATGAAGGGAAGTGGGAAGTGGTCTTTTGGGGTGTCTAGATTTAACTTTCTACAGTCCATGCATATTCTCCAGACTGTGATGGTTCATGTTGAGATCAATTCATTGTTATCATTTTTTATCACCGTCATGCCACCCTTCTTAGGCACACATTGCACTGGGCTAACCCAGTTGCTGTTAGATATAGGGAAAATGATTCCCGCATCTAACCACTCTATCACTTCTTTCTTAACCACTTCCTTCATATTGGGGTTCAGCCTTTTTTGATGTTCCCTAGAAGGTTTGTGTCCCTCTTCTAGTATAATTTTATGCATACAGTAGACGGGGTTGATCCCCTTAATGTCTACCATGGTCCACCCAATGGCAATCTTACACTCCTTAAGTACCTGCAAGAGTTGTTGTGCCTACACATCTAACAAACTGGATGAGATAATAATAGATAATGTGGAGTTAGGTCCAAGGAACTTATACCTGAGATGGGCTGGCAATGGCTTCAATTCCAGCTTGGGTGTTTCTTCAATGGATGGCTTAGCTGGATAAGTTTCTCTATTTTCTAAGTTGTAAGGGCTCAAATTCAAGAGTTCTATCCCATAACCCTCTGCCCTCTAATGCCAACACCCATTCTGTATCTCTTCTTCATTCACCTCATCTAAATTCATTAGACATGCAGTTAGGGGGTCCTCAATAGTCAGCATCTCATCATCAGTTTCTACAATTACATCCACGGCATCAATAAGAGAGCAATTGGAGAATTCACTTGGTCGCCTCATAGATTTCTACACATTGAATGTTATCTTTTTGTCGTTCAATCTCATCTTGAGCTGCCCAATCTCATAATCAATGAGAGCTCTCCTAGTGGCCAAGAATGCCTTCCCAAAATTATGGTAATTTCTTCATCCACCTTGCAGTCTAAGATCACAAAATCTGCAGGGAACACAAATTTCCCTACCTGAATCAACACATCATCCAGGATATCAGAAGGTCTCTTTACAGTCTTGTTAGTCAGCTGTAATAACATAGAAGTGGGTCTAGCTTTTCCAATCCCTAGACTCTTATAAATCGCCAAGGGCATAAGATTTATGCTAGCCCCTAGATCACAAAGTGCCTTGGAAAAAGCAAAAATACCAATGGTGTAGGGAATTGTAAAGCTCTCTGGGTGAGATAGCTTCTCAGCAATTGATCTAGTCACCACTACACTGCAGGTCTGAGTAAGAGTCAACGTGGCCAAGTTTTGGAAATCAAATTTTTGGGACATTAAGTCCTTCATCATTTTTACATACCCAGAAAAGCATCTATTAATGGAATATTTACCTGCATTTGTTTCAGCATCTGCAAGAATTTCTTGTATTGCTCCTCTTTTTGGTATTTGGCTAGCCTCCGAGGGAATGGTGCGGGAGGTCTCTTTTTCCCAATAATTTGAGATTGCTCCTTATCAGCTGCCACCTCCACTACCTATTCCTAGGCTGTCTCAGCTTCTTTCTCAGCCTCAATCTGAATGTTCTATTCTTTCTGGGCAGGTTGGACTGTCGCCATTGTCGGTTTCGTTGAATCATCTAGCTCAATAGGCACTGGTATAAGTGTCTCAGCTTGTCTGCTTTCTCGAGCCCTCTCTTGCTCCACGTCTAAGTCTCTACCATTTCGTAGACTCACTTCCATCAGATGCTTGGGGCCTTGATCTTTTGGATTTATTTGAGTGTCTGCAGGTAATGTCCCATGAGGACTATTATTCAAAGACATCAAAATCTGGCTCATCTACACTTCAATATTCTTAATAGCTGAATCATATGCATATACTCTTTCACTGATTTTTGTGTTTGACCCAATAACCTACTGTATCATTGCCTCAAGCCTAACAAAACCATCTTTCTACCATCCACCATGCTGCTGCTGAGGAGGATGATACCCCTGCTGTTGATTCTGATTATTGTATCCTTGTGGCCTTTGGTAACGCGCCATATTATTGGGAGGTCTCATTCCTCCCATGTTTCCATTGTTGAATTGTGGCTGGATTGGCCTGTATGGCTGCTGCTACTGTTGGCCCCAATTTTGACCACCCTGTCTCTGGACTCCATAATTAGACACATAATTCATGTCTTCAGGGTAGTGATGATGATCATGTTCCACATTCCACTGGTTACCAATTGGCTGACTAATGCAAGATGTGCACAAGCCCCCATTGGTAGTATCTATAATGTGTACCTGCTGCTTCTGCCGTGACTCTTCCACATTCTTGGTGAGTATACTCATCTGTGTCATTAATGTGGCCATGTTTTCAGCAAGAGTCTTGGATGGATCTAAAGGCACTGAGTGCACCACTGGAGTGATAGGTACGTTCTTGGTTGTCCATCTCAAATTTTGTGCCATCTTATCAAGCAGACTTTGGCTTTATCTCCATGTTTTGCTAAAAAATGCTCCACCAGCTGAAGCATCGACATTACCCTTTATGCCATCTGCCAAACCCATATAGAACCACTGCCCCAATATCTGATCTGGAATACCGTGGTGTGGACATATAACTAGCATCCCCTTGAATCTTTCCCATGTTTCCTGCAGTGTCTCCATTGGCCTTTGTTTGAAACTCAAGATTTTGTCAATTTGCTGAGCAGTCTTGTTGGGTGGATGAAACTTGTTATGAATTGCTTGACTAAGACAGGAAATTCTTCAAGTGCTGTTGAGGATCTTCGATTTGTGACCCCGAAAATAGTCCCTTATTCTGCAACAGGTGCAACATGTTGTTCGTGATTTAGAACAATTCAGCCTATATTTGTGGGACTAAAATTGTTGTGGCCAGATTTTCAGCTGTGGGTTGTGCCCAGTCATAGAGAGCAACCTCTAGCACAAGAGGTGCAGGTGGGTTTTCTTTGTGATCTCCCATGTTCGGTTCGATTTGTTCAATTGTTTGTTGCTGTTTGCTTTTCCGATTGGCCCGGTTCAAGTCCTTAAAAACTTTTTCGGGATCAGATAAATCTTCGAATACATCACCAGTTCTCGTTGAATTTCTAGGCATGCACACGTACTACCAAGCCAATAAAAGTTAAAAATTTAATGTATAGATTGGGTATAGAGAAAACTCACTACACTAAGAATTTTTGTATATCTTTCAATTGTAATTGATAACACCGTTAAGTCCCCGGCAACAGCGCCAAAATTTGATCACGCCTAACTATGCCTTATAAAAAGGATAAGCGGACGTTGCAAATATAATCTGAGTATTTAGCCCAGAGTCGAACCCATAAGGAATTAACCTATCAATTACTCTTTTTGGAATTACTAAATTCTACGGAATCAACTTCCCAAACATTTGAATAACAATTGAAGACGTTTATACTATCTAAGAATGAATGTAAATAAGCGACTGAAAACTAACTATGATTAAGTTGTAAACAATTAAGAGAAAGATCTAAGGTTATAATTTTCCCTATTGATGGAATCCCTTCTGGTTATGTTTCACATAGAATTTCCTAAACGTCTCCATAAATCATGAACACTTTTATTACCGTAAATCTCTCCCGAGTAATCACAATAATTTACTAGACGCACTCTCCGGAGATACGCTAACTGGCTTTGTTTATTACAGCTCGCTTTAGATTGCACCCAAGGCTTCGTTATCCCTAATTCCACCTTTAAACCCTCAGTTATTGATCCCTCATATACTTTGAGAGTGGTGTTGTTCAACAATTACCTAAATATGCACTCTCTCCCGAGTTATGCACACTAAATAGGCACAACTAATTGAGGATCCTGTCAATTAACTACAACAAGCACATAGTAGAACAAATAGTGTAAACTGGGCAAACTATATTAACATAACAAGAAGTTCATCCGTCAATAGGTTCCATCAAAATCCTAGAATAGGAATTTAGCTAATCATGACAAAACAAGATAAAACTACTAAATTATTCATAATGGGTAATAGAAATAATGAAAAGAAGATAGAAGAACTCTAATGTTTTGTTACTCTTCTCACACTTGTTCTTGCCTCCAAAGTAGTCTAAAAACAAGCTTAAGCATGTCTTGGGCGAGCTTCTAAAGTTTATAAGGGTTTGGAACAAGTTTTCCCCAATTTACACTTTGGTCCCCAACTTTCTAGCACGTGAATAGTTCACCGCAGTCGCGGCAAGACCGCGGCTCGACTGCGGTGAACGCTGAATATTCCACCGCAAGTACTTGATCTGCCGCGGTTCCACCGCAGTCGCGTTGGAATTCACTCAATCCATTTTTTTCATCTTTGTTCTCGGGTACTTCTTGATTTGGGCATTTTCTTCATATTATTGCCTCCAAAATACTCTGTAGTGCTTTCTCACTTAGAATATTCCCTGCGTAACAAAAGAACACTATCTAGAATATTTTGTTATCACTTTGCCTATAAAACAACAATAAAGCATGGCAATATTAAGGTGTAAATATCATTTATATAGCCTAATATCATGCATCAACATTATCATCTTGATCAATATTTTTGCACCTCCTCCACTTCCTCTACCTTAGAACTATTGGGCTGAGCTAGTGGAGATTTAATTTCTAGATCTATGCGGTCACTGACACCACGATTTGTTTCTGCTATTGCCTTCTCCCTCTGACTGTCTAGTGAGGTAGATTCATTGAATGTTACATCCCAACTGATAATTAGCCCTGGAGTCTTTTGATCTGTGCACCATAACCTATAACCTTTCACTCTAGTTGCATACCCTAGAAATATGCACATCTTTGCCCTCGGCTCAAGTTTTCTATCCCCCACATCAACATAAGTAGGACAACCAAATATCGTTAAATTTAAATAATCAGCAAGCGAACCGGACCATACATCAAAAGGAGTTTGAACTCAATAGCTGTGGATGGAGATCTATTGACCAAATAACAAATTGTATTGATTGCTTCAGCCCAAAAATCTTTGCTAACACATAAGTGTGAAAGCATGCTTTGTGTCTTATCATAAAGCGTTCTATTCATACGTTCTGCAATACCATTTTGTTGTGGTGTTCCAACGCAAGTGCGGTGTCTCACTATGCCCTCCCTGCTACTGAAATTATCGAACTCCGAATTGCAAATTCCAACCCATTGACAGTTCGAAGACGCTTAACTTTATTTTCGTCTGTTTCTCAACCATCGTCTTCTACTTAACAAATATCAAAAATGCCTCATCTTTTGTTTTCAGAAAATACACCCACACCATCCTTAAGTAATCATCCATAAAAGTCATAAAATATCTGGCACCTCTCTTGGAGGGAACTCTGTTTGGACCCCACAAGTCATAGTGTATATAATCTAACTTGTCTCTGGTCTTGTGCTCGGCCTTCTTGATGAACTTTACTGTCACGACCCGAATTTCACACCCTCGGAAGTCGTGATGGAGCCTACTAATGTGAGCTAGGCAAGCCAATCCTTTAAGAATAATTACTTCATAAACCAATTCCTTTTTAACAAACATAAAGCGATATCGAATCATCAGCGGAAAATTTAAATTAAGCGGAAGAAAATAATACAATCTTTGATATTTGTATCTATTACAACTACTTAAACCTTAATCACCCATAACCTGGTGTCATAGTGTCACAAACGGTCTAAGATTTACTACATACAAAGTCTGAAGAAAATATCAATACACTGTTTCTAAATATAAGGAAAATGATACAGGAAATAAGGATAGAGGAGACTCCGGGGCCTGCGGACGCCTGCAGGTCTACCTTGGATCTCCGTGTGGACTGAAGGTAGCCTCCAAACTACGGTCCAAAGTCAACAACACTGGGATCTACACAAAAGAGTGCAGAGTGTAGCATCAGCACAACCGACCCCATGTGCTGGTAAGTGCCTAGCCTAACCTCGGTGAGGTAGTGACGAGGCTAGACCAGACTACCACATAAAGCTGCGCAATTCAACTATATACAGCGGAAAAAAAGCACAGAATTAAATAGTCAACTATAGGAGGGGTAGCATGCTACGGGGGGGGGG
>MU771187.1:28775-65530 GCA_026770625.1 Nicotiana glauca | reverse complement strand
CATTGATACATTTTATACACGATTTAAATTTATGATCATATGAGTTAATAAAGTTTATTTATGTTAGTATACAATTTTATACTAATCTCGAAGATAGACAAACTAAAAGCAAGAGAAGTGCTATATAATTATGTTACAATATGTGTTTGACTCAAAGTTATTAAACACTTTTTAAGCAAATCAATAAAAAGAGATGAAGGGGTAAATCATAGCCAATCATAATTAATACTGGATCGAAGGACAGAATTGAAACATGGGAATATTGGACAGAAATAATATTTGGGGAGTTTTATTGATTATAGAAATTTACCCTACCTCTCCTCAAAGAGGTTCAGGGAATTACAATCGTATTACCCCTTTCGTGGGTAGTTGAAGATGGAATCTCTATCCTTTCCCGTAGGTCAAGGATCCTATTCATGGAGTTCTGCCATCCTTTTTCGGACTGTCTGCGTAGTGGAGAAGAAGGCTCGGGCCCTTTCAGCTTTTTTACCTTGTATTTATAGTCGAGAACCCCTCATGCCTATCATGGTCAGGTCGTGGAGGTGTTTCCCCCTCATGGAGAGGCCTTGACCTCATCGCTCGTATCGGGAGCAGCAATGATTAAACGAAGTCGGATTCGTTGGTTACTTCTGTAGGATGGTTGGGACAGGGTCATTGCCGCCGTGGTCGTGTGGTCAGATTTTGATCAATACAATATATTTGTTTAATGTATTATAATTATTTACCTTGTATTTTCATTAAGTGATGTTCGAGACCTTCCAAAATTTAATTGGAGATGCTATATATATGCAGCAATATCATAGGATATTTGAATTCCTAGCACGCATTGCACATGCAGTAAGATAATTAAGTACTAATAGTCTGTTAGTACGTGTTTAATTTGCAGCTTAATGTGAACAAGTATTATATATTAACATATATACGTAGTATTTTTCGTTAACTGATTTAGGAGATTTTGAAAATTTATTTGCAGCAATATAGGATGTTGCTTAGTTTCCTAATATTTTTATTTGTTCTTTTCTTTCTTTTTTTCTTTTTCAGATAGCTTGTCTATCTAGTAAAACCGCTATCTTTGATAGCATTATTTTTTGAGTCTGTTCATTAATAATGTAAAATAATATTTATACCATTAGGTCATTTAAAAGATATTTACTATATGTTATAATTTGTCCATAAAATAACGCAGGTAACCTGTCTGGCTCCAGCCCTCCGCCTATTGTCTATTGATTCATACTGAATCATGGATGCATAATTTTTATTTTAATTTTGTTTCTCTGTGACGTTCTTTTAATTTCAATTATTATCAATATTTTTATTGCATCATCTTCGTAGAACACATCGAGGACAGTCACAGTAATATTATTGTAATGCAAAAGACAGTAATTTCTTGCAAAGACTAAACCGTCTGTGATTGCAAGAGAGCAATACTTAGGATTTTTTTTTTTTAGTTTCTCACCCGGTGTCCGGTACTCATATTGGGGTCCGACTAAATCTTGATTTGCGTCGGAAAGTCCGATATTTGGGATAAAATGATCCCTAACAAAGACGACTCTATACTCAGCCAAGGCTCAAACCTGAGACATATGATTAAAGATAAAAGGGTACTTATCGCTCCATGACAACCTTTATTAGTTTACTTGGAAAAGTTATTTTTAACTCCAATTTTTAGAGTGCCTCAAACCGCAACCATCACCACTTTCGGCTCATCATTTATGCACTTATGAAATTGTACTCTTAAATTATAAACACCAAGTGGATGTCAATTCCCTATTATTGCTACTACATATCAAAGAAAAAACAAAAGGTTTAAGGGATTATATATTGGGACTATAAAGTTGAATATCTCTACTCAGCAAAATGTACTCCAAACAAGTTAATAAATTAACAATGGAATTCTAGAGCAACTTATTATAACCTAATCCAATTAAGGCAAATGATGTTTAATTTAACCTTATCCAATTAATGAACCATTCTTGAATGTACTCCAAACAAGATATAACAAGCAATGGAATTTTAGAGCAACTTATAACCTTATCCAATTAAGGCAATGACCTTTAATTTAACCAACCAAATTATTATAGGAAAAAGAGTGCACTTTTCTCACAATCTTCTTTTCTTTTTTCTTTGTTTATTCTAATTTTTTGCTTTGTCCTCTTCCTTAGTATTCTATACAGTGTAGAGCAGCCTTTTGATTAAATATATAAAAGAGTTTAAAATGTCTTATTTAGCTAAAGAAGTTTCTTGATGAGTTTTCTAGCACTACTGAGCCCTACTGTGTCATCTCAATCTCATCAAATAATTTATTAAGAAGAGTCTTAATTACAAGAATGTGGAGTAGTTGACCTACTAATGCAGTTAGGTATTACCTATATAGGAACACTCTACCTTTGCCACGTCATTATATTCTTCATGCTTAATATGTACAAATATTTTCTTAATCATTTTTGTTTCTTCTAAATATAGGTTTTAACAGACATGCTTACCTAAATTCCTTTTGTTCTGATTTTTATTTATCTATTGTTAGATATATATTACGTTAGCTCAAGCTTCTTAATTAATACTAGTTCTTGTGAAACACTACTTGGAAAGTCATTATTAAATTTAACTCGTGAAATTAAAAAAAAAAAGGCAGATTTACTAGCGGTCATTCAAAAATAGCCACAATTTTAAAAGTAATTAAAATTTAGCCACTTTTTATGTAAAGATAAATCTGAACGAAAACACTGTTCAAAATCCCGAAGGGACGGCCCACTGGGTTTGGAGGGAGTTTTCCACACGGGAGACACGGGTTCGATCCCCCCTCAATGCCTTCTGGGTCTGAGCCTGTCGCACGGGGCTTGCCTAGTGCGGTTTAAATCCCCTGTGTGGTTTGCAGGCTATTACACAGTGGGGGGTTTACCCAGTGCGCACAGAGTGCTCACCCAAAGGGCAAAGGCTGTGGCAGAGGCTGTAGCGACTGCGGGTTTTCCTGGGGTTCCAAAAAAAAATCCGAAATAATACTCCAGTGTATATAATATACTGAAATACCAGTATAATATGCTGAAACTCCAATATAATATACTGGAGTTCCAGTATATTATACTAGAACTTTCCACGTGTTGGAATTCCAGCATAATATACTGGAAGTTCGTACACAGGTGCACCGATCTCCAGTATATTATAATGGAACTTTCCGTATTGCAGCAAAATAGTGACTATTTTTCAATGACTTTGCAAACGCAAACTATTTTTAAATGACCAATCCGAAAACTAACTAGCTCGTGCTATTTTTACTAAGCCAAGCGGACAGTAATATTCTTTTATGGGTACAAGTTACTCAGATTGTTCAAAGGTTACCAAGCACTATTTTTGTGAGACCGACGACTATATATTATTTTCTTTTTTACTTTATTCCATAAAGAATTACATAAGGAAAAAAAAAAGCACTGTGGACATTAATGTAATATAATCAAACCTTCATAGTAGAGCTGTGAAATTTGACTCAAGCATAAGTGACCCATCCAATTCGTTTAAAGTTGGGTTGGTTATTAATCCGTTCATTTATTAAACTCAACCCGTCTTATATAACTCATTCGAACTCAATTCATCTAAAGTTGGATTGATTTTTAGCTAAATTGATCCATGCGTAACTTTGCAAAGTATATGTTATATATGACTAACAAAAGATAAAATTCTTATTTAGTAATTATGCATTTCATAAGAATACAACAAATACTAACTAAAGATTGATAAGAGTTGGACGGGTTGGGCTATTACCCTAATTTTATCTCATTTTGACCTGATCCATCTTGGCCCAAGTAACTTTTGAACGGGTGATTTGACCAGCTAATTATTAACTTAATTCGTTTTGATTCGCTTAAAAATGACCTAACCCGCTTATTTGACACCACTACTTCAGAGCGACAGCTGCCAATAGGCAAAAAATACAAAAAATTATGAGTCATCGTCAAGCAAGTTAAAACATGCATCAAATCAGAAGTGATATGTAACGACAGATAAACATTGGTAAATTCTAGCAGCTAATTAGAAAACATGAAACACGACATTAAGAGACAAGACATACTCACGCACACATAATTATGCCATCATGAACTTTTTTTACTTTTTTTCTTTTGGGGTTTCATTTTTCCAAGAAAAATAAAATAAAAATTGGGGTGACGGTGGAGGGTGGGGAAGGGGGTAAGAATAATAAAAAATTCTTTGCTAATGTCTATGTTTGCCATAATCATATTTGTAGTAGAACGTTTAAATTCGTTGAAGACGATACAAGTGCTAGCGAGCCAGTCCTTCGAGTTTGGCCGTATCAATAATTTTAGTCCAAATTTTATATTTATCTTAAAAAATTTATTAAATATATATAAATTATTAATTTAACTCCCATTTCTCTCGTGCACTTTTTATAGTTTCTGGAACCATGATGCTTGCCAATTAATGCTTTGTACATTTCCCAAATTTATTGAGAAAAAAACTACAATGAAATGACATCTTACCAAAGTGTTATATGAGTAGTCGCTTTAAAAATTAATAACAGGAAAAAGTGGTTAAGTTTTAATTAAATTAATCGTACTTGCAACAACATGAGGTATGCATTTAACCTTAACGATTTATTACTTGAA
This sequence comes from Nicotiana glauca, assembly GCA_026770625.1. Taxonomy (NCBI): domain Eukaryota; kingdom Viridiplantae; phylum Streptophyta; class Magnoliopsida; order Solanales; family Solanaceae; genus Nicotiana; species Nicotiana glauca. Next base: position 60,914 of record MU771187.1, on the reverse strand, counting down.
AGGTAGCTTAATGATTCAGACGTCTCAGTTGAAATTGTATCCATTTATAATGTGTGCGTACAAATCTTTTTTCCGTTTATAATGTAGAATTTGCATGCCCTCATATCAACCGTTAAGGCAGGCATTAAATAATTAATCACTTGTTTTTATAAAACGTCATATACCTTGGAATAAAAATTACTTTTCCAAAAAGATAATGCTTTCGTTTGGAAACTCCTTCAACATTGTTTTCTATGAGCTGATGATGATTCTCTAGAATTCAGAAACTTTCGAAAAAATCTAATTATATATATATATATATATATATATATCCAGAAATGATGATCACTTATAGTGTTAGGAGCTGTTTGGCATTAGGAGAGATGCACTTATAAATGTTTGGGAAAAGAATATAAATGATCCATTCCTTTTTGCAACAATTAATAGTGATTCAAAATAGATACATCATTTCAGACTCAAAACTGCACGTTATGATACGACTTCTTCAAAAAGTTTGCCACTTAATTAGTGGATGATTGGATTGTTAAAAACTATTTGAAAAGGAAAGGGAAAGGGGTGTGGAACTTAGAGAAAAAGGCTTATAAAAAAGATAAACTTTTTTAGCAATATTGCCACTCTGCTATCCACCAAAACCTAGTGAACTACTCCACTTTTTTTTCTTTCTTTTATGGTCTTTTATTTTCGGAATAATGCATAAAACCTACGTAAAATTTGATTCAATTTGTAACTTGCACACCTAAACTAAGGTGAGATGTGTTTTTTGTGCTAAGCAAGCTATCGATAGGGTTGTTCTAAAGGATAAAATCGACCGGTTACTAATAGAATTCCTTGACGTTAAAAGAGATACAGTATCTTAAAATTATTGTATCATATATATATTTAGTATGTAGAGCAATATAAAAACAATGGGTGCAGTCATATTTAGTACTCCCTCCGGTCCAAAATAAGTTATTTTTTGATATTTTTTTTTGGTTCAAAATAAGTGATTTTTCCGAATTAGTCTATCAATAGCTCAGCTTGCTAGCATAAGTTCATGTGTTTAGGGTGTGATGTAAAAAAGAAAACGTTTTCCAGGGAGTGAAAAGACAAATGTAGGAAGCTCTCGATTGGTTAAATTATGTAGCATCTACAATATAAATGCACCTTTCTATTTTTTTCTAGAAAGCTACAACAATTATTTTCTTGAATTTAATGAGCTATACAATTCGACACGTTGTATTAATGTGAAGTGGTCCATTTTGCCGGCTAAATAGGAGTAGCAAAAAGGGCTTTTATTGTCATAAATTTCTTTACATCAAAGTGTTAAAATGCACCAATAATTGGTTCTTTAAATTGAAGTTGATATTTAGATGAATCAAGATCATTTGTTTTCCCTCTCATATTTGTACGAACAAAGCTCATTTGCCTATTATCTTGTGGCATTCCTTTGTGAGCTATAGCTGCCATGTTCTCCCTTCCCCACAACCTTTTTTTTTTTCTTTTTTTCTTTGTTTATTAGCATGAAATAATAATCATAGCAGGATATTTTTCTTGTATGAAAAAGTAAACTACGTAAACAAATAAGTGGTTCTTATTTAGTGGATCTACAAAACTCGTCAATCTCTAGCCTTTAATATGATATAAGTGGCACTGGAAAAAATATTTGAATAACTATCAGAAATAGAGTTAGCAAAGCAAAAAAAATCACCTCAAATGCTAAAATTTGAATATAATTTAATAACTTTTAGTTGTTTAGAATAGAATAATGTCAAACATTCTAAGATATCACAAAACAAAAATAGTGCTATATAAATGGAGTAAAACAGATGGAGGACCCTTCAACTATCCCTTGTTACATTGGTACCTTGCTACATTCCAGTGATGTGATAATACAATAGAGACCTCCATGAATTGCACCTCGTAAAGAAAAATATTTATAATGGAAATTAATAACTAAAAAAGAAAAAGGCAACAGTCAACGATCGCAACAGCAAATCCTCGGTCTCTGACTCTCTGAGGTTAATCACACTATGGATTTAAAAGGTACACAGATGATTTCTCACCTAAGTATTACTTCAATTTCATGTACTAGTTGCTATAAGAGGATGGTGAGATATAGTGTAAGTTCACAAGTCCAAGTGAGCAATGACATCTATCAAAATGTCATTAACAAAAACCATAAAACATAACTAAGGAAGCCTAATTCCTTTATATTTACCCCTAAAGTAAATTGTCGGTGGCCTTTGCTGCAAAAACTAGCCAAAAAATTACTTGGGATACGAACAAAAATACAAGCATCTTACAAACCTATTGCTGGTTACAGGCCACACGATGCACGTTTGGCTCATCATCATCCGAGTCATAAGCCTCTTGCTGTCGTTGATGCTCCTTGCGTCTCATTTCTTCCTCGATGTTGACATTGTGCGTAGTAGTTTCTTCACACTCATCCAACTCCATTTCCGATGAGCTCTTCCCCGGTCTTGCCGGCAGAATAGTCTGTATGCCGCGGCATGTCTCAGGGGAAAGAACCCCTGATTCTGGAAAATCCACATTGAAATGGATATAAAGCCGACCCTTAATGAAAGGCCGGCCATAACTGGGCATGCCTTCATCATTTATTGCCTTGTATTGATCTGCAAAAGACAACAGGATGGTTATATCCCCTGTGCAGTAGCCTAGTGATCAACGAAGTAGTGAAAACCATGGCGGGGACGACCAGGGTAGGTGATTTCTTCTCATTTGCCTAAATCTTGGCCGGTAGAGTTACCAGGTACCATATTGGTAGGAGGTACCATGTCAATAGACGAGGTGCCCACAAGTTGGCTCGGATACCACCAGAATTAGAAAAATATAAATGCTTTGCAATACCTGACATGACAGCACACGGGAAGCACCGCACAAACAGCACAAAGGAAGAAGGTGCTTACCAGGTTTTATGACTTCTCCGGGGTTTGATTTGATTAAAAGCTGCCTCCCATCAAGATGAGTGAGGACAAACTGAAAGCCACAAAGAGCTTCAGTCAAAGTAAGTGTGTGATCCATATAAAGATCATCAAACTTCCGCTTGAACTTTGAGTGGTCCTTCTGTTGTAGAACAAAGACAATATCCCCAGTGATGGTATCAGGCTGCAGAACAACAATAAGACTAAAATATAAGAACAGACAAGTCCTCAGTCTTGGGGTGTGCATTCGAATCGGTTTATCGATAAATCGAATCGATTATTTGTTATCGGTTTATCAATTTCGAAATTTTCCTTATCGAGTTATCGATTTCGATTTCGATTTTGAACCGATAAGAAATACTAAAAACAAAAAAAACAAAAATTAATAAATATATTTTTATTTTTATTTTTTTTTACCCTTATTCTATAATACACTTTCCTTTACCCTAATTCTCTAACCCTACTATTTCTATCTACCACATTTAAGGAATGATCATATTTAAAGCTCCAGGGAATGGAGTTCAAATTAATGGAAAATAGAATTAGCCGTGATGATGTATTTTTTTTTATACTGTTGGTGGCATACATTTGATCCCTACTTTAGTTTCGTTGCATGTGTTTGTTGACACAATTTTTATGTTATAAACGGTGTTCATCTAATTTTAGCTTCTTTTGGTCCATATGAGTTAAGCGTGTTTATAGCGATATACTTTCCGTGGAATCCCGCAAATTTTCTTATTGGTGTAATCGATAAGCCCCAAAAATCGATAAATCGAAATCGAAAAAATCGAAACCTTATTGAAACGATAACAATAAGCATATGTACAAATCGATAATCGATAAGTAATTATCGATAAGGGTCAAAATCGAATCGATAAATCGAATGCACACCCCTACCTCAGTCAAAGTGATACACAAAGCGGAAAGGGGAAGCAAATAGCTTGATATATTTTATAAGGAGGTGATATACTCCACTTAAAAAGCACTGCACTGACTTCATTCATTATTCAAATAGACTAGACTAAGACAGAAGAACTAGAGTTCCTCTCTGCAAATTTTGCCCAACAAATCTCGAAACACATTTAACATGTAAAAAGAACAGAATGAGAAAGCAAACTACACTTACAGCTTCATCTGCTTCCCCTTCAAAAACTATCTTCTGGGTGTGTTGCATTCCTTTCTCGACATTTACTTCGAGCACCTTCTTTTCTTGTGAAACTTTGTTTCCTTTGCACTGTGAGCACCTGTCCCTCTCACTGATAACCTCTCCTGTGTCAACACATTAAATTTCGGGGATTTACCAACTCTTTCCTACCCTTTTCTTTCTTTTCTTGTGGATAGGTGAAGAGGGGACGCCACCAACTTTTCTCTTCTTTCAACATGGAACACAAAGAATATCGGAATAACCATAACTATTTTCATTAACTACCTGAGCCTCGGCATTCAGGACAAACATGTTGCATCTGTTGGATCATTCCGGGAGCGATCTGTCTTGTTGTGACACGCATTCCAGTACCTTGACATCCATAACATCTCCCAGATGCTCCACTCTTTGAACCTTTCCTGATAGCACAATGGAATACTACCCAAATCACAAATATGTAGAACAATTAAGTCAACTGCACATGAAATCCAACAAATTACTACACCTTAAAATGACCTCCAAAAAATACTATCTGGTCTGTCAGTTCAACTTACATATAAATTTTAGAAAACGACTAAATGCACAACAAACTTCTCTCTGAAGCATTCAATTTGTTTCCAACAATTCTCCCAGGCTTTTTATCATTAAATACTAAAAAAGATTCTTCTTTTAATACATTAATAATAAAACACATTTTTTTTCTATTTTGAAAGGTTGAAACTGTTATCTTACATTCTCTGTTAATTGAGAACAGCAATCAACACCCACATCAGCACCTATCCCATACAGCTTAAGAAAAGAGGAGCACAAATTTAAATTAGAAAGATGTATTTACAAGCATCCTAATTGATTCTAGGTACACCACAACATCAGAACTAATACTGAAACCATATTGAATTCAAATAAAATTAAAAAGATGAAAGTAAATAAAGGAGCAACCATGGACACTAGCAGCATGGATACACACAACTTTTCAAAAGCAGAGAGATAGAGCTCAAAGAGGACTTACAATAAAATCTGTATACAAAAGCTCCATCTACTAAATAATATAAGAGCGCTTTCAGAAGTTTCAACGTCACAAAAATAAGATTCAATCCTTTTTTTGGATAATGGTAATCTATATATATACATAAAGTAGGGAAAATAAAAGATGAGTTGGCACCTCTCTTTGGCCAAGGATTCTATTTATCTATTTTCTCCTTTTTTTTGGATTTTTCTCATTCTTTCCCAATTTCATACTCTTTTATGCTTTCAATGTGGTATTAGAGGAGTCTAAAGCCGTTTATGTTCTTTAATTAAATTTCCGGATTATACCTCCCGCTTTTTCTCTTCTTCTACAGAGGTTACGTTTTGTATGGAAAAGGCATTGAAATATTTTAAGACTCTACTTTGTCATTGTTACATTTTAAGGTGTACATGTTATTTTCACTTTCTTTTTCTTTGTTTATCTTCTTTCATTTCAATCTTTGTTTGGATTTAGTATTTTTACGTCTCAATGCATCATTCTTGCCTATGCCTACTTTTGACTTGGTTCATTAGCATAAGAGATGTTAATAAATTACGAGAGATTCTTTTAGGTGGTATATATTGTTGGACAAGAAATAATATTTACATAATATTCGCATGTTTAGTTTAATTAAATTGTCCCATTTTCTGTTGTTGTGAATAGAAAAGTTTGCAGCAAAAGAGAATCAATATGATTAGCATTTATCGTATTTGTACTAACTATTTTACTATTTCTTTAATTACAGATACACCATAAAACTTCATGTTAAAAACATGAGGACAAGAAGGAAGCCCGGATCAGGATATTAAGAAAATTTCATTACTCTTAATATGGTATTGTGAAAGGTTTAGTTAATAATTATAAGGCCAGGTAAAATTTTGCATGATGTATTTTATTTCTCTTGCAACACTTTCTTTTCAGAATTTATTTATAATTAGAAGTAAAGGTTTATATGGTTGTATGAAAGGTCTCAGCAAAAAGCAGACTTGCAATGAGAAATTGATGCAAGTGTTGCTGCATGCTTCAATAGTTTCTTTACCATTTTGCTTGCTCTTTCAAGGGTTTTCAAATGAGTTCGGGTATTTCTTTCTCATTTTTGGACTTTTTTCCCCTTTAATGTAGATGCACATCCAACAAAACCTTTTTCTTTAGCCACTGAAACCATAGATAGTAAAAAACACATTTTATATGAATATAGGATATTAATTATTCACAAAAATTTTATATGGACATATAATACAAATTATTCACAAATATAACTTATGCATAGGATACAAATTATTAACAAATGTAACTCCTACAGAATCTACATCTCCTCACTTTCTCCTGTATAACCCTTTCATTTGTTTTTCAAAGAGATCGGTGGTTGGACTTTCAGTTTAAGCTCTTGTGGATTCCTTTTTCCTGACCATCCCATTTTTTATGAAGTTCTACATTGGATTTGTAGGAGAACTTTCAATAAAAAAGGAACATTTTTTTTTTTTTTGCACAATTTGAAATAATTTGATGATATTGAGGGTAAAAAGACATAATACCATATAGGAGTGATTGGTTATGTGATGTTACGAAAATGATAAGAAAAATTAAGTAGAGCATGGACTTTTTTTATTGAAAATAAATGGGTAAAAAAGTATGAAAGTTGGAAAAGACGAAAATACAAAAGGAAAACGTTAAAATAGAAATAATGAGGAGGAAAGAAAGTCATTTGATTTTCGTAGATTTTTGACATTTTTCCTCTCTTTAATTCATCTTTCTTATTTTTGCTTCTTGATTTTAAACATGGAGAAAATTATGTAAATAATAAAATTTAACTCTATAATGAAAAGGAAAAAGTTAAATACTTATATACATGTAAAATTTACACTTTACCCACATAGAGATCAATGTTAATTGAAATTCATTTATTCACATATATGTTTCTTAAGAAAAAATTAGCTTCACCCATACTATTATACAAAAATCAAAAATTGAGAAAAACACAAATTAAGTGTTAATCTAATTTATTTGAATTGAAAATAGTATTTCAAATGTTTAAATATAAAATATTTGTATTACTCCAATACTATTTAAAAATTAATATTAAATCTATTAAGGTCTTTTATTATCACGCAAAGCGCGGTCAAATTCACTAGTACCCAAATAAAATTGAGCGCACCTCGACTAATCCACAAGATACCTGCTGTTGCACCGCTTTTAAAAAGTGTTTAAGATGAAGTACAACAGTTTAGTAAGGGTGTCCACACCTGCCACCTCCCACCAATATAGTTACCGGACAAATCTATCCAACAAATTCAAGCTACTTGATCAATGAAGATAACAAAAATATCCTAATTAATTCAAAGTGCTTTAGGAAAAATATGTTCTGATACTAGAGATCTAAATCCAGTTGTGAAGTCTTTTATCACTTTCCGAATTAGAACTTGGCTAAATAAGGGATAAGGAGATTCTACTTTATCATGAGAATTCATTCATTAGTTCCTAAAGCTATCTCTTTAGAGCTTTGTTGACTTCCATTGAGTTCAGGAGAAGATGATTTTAATGAGTAATTATTTTCTGTGTTCCTAGATATCTGTTACCGTAATGGTTGGAAGAAGTAAAGGGGCAAAAATATGTCACATCAGAGTTCAAATCATATAAAGTAATTATTACAGACTAATTCAAAATTTTAATGTCGACTTGGTCATTCCAGGAAGGAGGTGTCATATTCTTCGAAAGGACCAAAATAGAAAATAAATCAAAGGAAATAGGCAACCAGCGGAACAAATAATTAGAAGGAACTTTTAAAAGAAAGCTACTATTAAGCACCAGAGAGCAAAAAAGCAGGAAGTTAGAAATAGTGTCAAGTTTGTGGATTGAAACAAGTGGCTGAAGTGGAAAAAATAATAAAGTATCTATGCTCAGTTGTTAGATATGTGTGCAAGTGTAGTTAAGTTAACTAGTGTCGTAGTTGCACTCATATACAAGTCATAATTGCAGCCTGATCAAATCTTGCATTTGTATTTCTCTGTAACACTTAAAAACAATCTGCCGCAGACTTTTGATTGGGCTCGAGACGATGTACAGAATTCCCTTCAAAGAACGTATCTATAAAATCCTAGTTTACTAGGCACAAAAAATAACCTAAATAGTTCTGTGCTATCTTTTGACCTAATAATAGCTCGATTTTATTGACGGCTTGAGGGGAAACAGCCTTAAAAAGCATGCAGAGTGCGCGCAAGCTGGCTCGTACACCACAATTATCAAATCTCAACCCAAAAAAAAACATGCACAGCATCAGAATCAAAAGGTTCCATTGGTATTGACGTGAAATATCTGTAACAGCAATAAGCAGAGGATTCTACTTGCATATGTAGGATATGAAACTTACTTTCTCAGGGTCACCACCCTTGTCAGGGTGATTTCTTATAGCAGCTTTCCTATATGCCTTCTTAAGTTCATCTTGACTGGCACTTTTTGATACACCAAGAACCTCATAGTACTTGGAGTTGTCACTCCTCCTTGGGGCCCGTCCAAACATAATGATTCAACTTTATGCCTGCTTCAGATACAGAATAAACAAACTCAGACAGCGTCAGTCTGCTACGCACCAAAACAAAAAAAGTGGGAAATTTTACATGCAACGCATACAGTAAATAGGCAATTTATGAGAACTGATTAAAAGTATCATTTGGTGGAGGAATATTAATCGCACCAAGTTAATGAACAAGATGGAGAAACTTTATCTCTAGTTGGTACATCCACCTTACTGAAAATCAAAGTAAGAAAATGTGAGGAATTTAAGCACAACAGTTACAAAAAAAGTAAATTTATTTTCATGGATAAGTTAAGACATTAGATCGGTAGATAGACAGATAAAGACAGCAGAAAAGATAAATAGAATAAAGCAAATCAGCAACCAATTGGTGTGCCCTTAAAATCACCAGAACTCAAATCATCTTCTTTCTTTGGTGATGAATATCGCTAGAAATTAGATCATCCTGAAATTATCTAAACAAAGAAAAGCCTGGATACTGTATCCATAGCCCCTATAAGAGATCAAAGACCACACTGAAGTATATGCCATGCAAATCAATTTCAGCCCAGAGCAGGTGGAAAATGCATATTGGCTCGGACTCAAACCTACATTGATGTTTCACTCCTAATGGCAGCAGGACTGCAGGCGAAATATTATAAAATCCATCCTGACGTCAGCCCGCCAAGTTAGTTAAGTCAAAGCATGTCATTCAACAACATTTGTGATCAGCAGGGCCTGCTCCACCATATCTTGCATTGAAGCCATAGAAATCTATATACATTTATACACAGTCCTAATCCAGCTGCATTACTTGAGTGTTTTACTTAGTAAATGACAAATTAAAATTGTTAAAGCTTCAATTTTTCTTTCTTTCCCTAAATTAACACGAAAAGAGAAAACCTGAAAGGGGATTTTTACTAGCATATATCAACTTTCACCTCCACAGCTACTCCACAATTTTTTACCTCACTAAAACAAGGGTCCGAGGGCAAACAATTTGTAATTCTACTTTAACGTAAACTTTAAAAGAAAAACTTAAGAACATGTTACCAGGCAAGATCTATAGCATCAAATCTTCCACCTTCAAAATTAAAAATACATAGAAACAATAAAGTAATAAGGAAAGCAAGCGACTTTGCAGCTGGAAAGAAGGGGAAAACCCCACAAAAAACAAGAAAGGACACAAAAACAAGCAAACCCCAGTTCAAAATTAACAGCAGTAATATTTAACTCAAACATGAATCAGACTTTTCTACTATAAAACAATAAAAAGGCAGATAAGGATTTAAACTTGGGTCCACCACTAACAAAAAGAAACCCAAAATTGAAGTAAGGAAGCTATAGAAAAAGGTACCTGGAAAAAGGATTTCTAGAGTTGCTTGGGTGGTGTAGTGTCCACCTCTCTTACACCAAGAAAACTGCTTGTCAAAAACCAATATTACAAAGGGTGCAAAGAAAAGCCTTCTGAATTCTGAATGAGATCGGTCACGTAATGAGCTCACAGTAACCCCGGGTTGGATATGAAATAATTATCTTGTACAACCAAATGTTGTAGCGGGTGTACTCTTGCGTGTGTATCCCATATAATTAGTATAAAATTAAAAATGTTATAAAATAATAAAAGAAGAATGAACAATATTGCAGAGAAAGATAAAGAATTCTTATTGAATTTTAGGATGAATTACAATAGAATAGAACCTCTATTTATAGGAGAAAAATGACTTAGTCACAAAGTAAAACTTTCTACAAGATAGACATTCACTCTAAATAGAATTCTATTCATAACACTCCCCGTTGAATGTCTACTCAATAAGTAATGTGCCTCATTAAAACCTTAACTAAAATAAAACTCAATGGGAAAAAAAATTCTAGAAAGGAAAAAGAGTACACATGTTTAGAAATGCGCCCTTTTGGTTGCCTCGTTAAAAACCTTGCAAGGAAAACCCAGTGGGACAAAACCTTGTAAGGGAAAAAGAGTACAACGCGCATTAACTCCCCCTGATGAGAGCATCAATTCATATCCTTGAGTCTTCACATCCCAATCTTGTTCACTAGCTTCTTGAAGGTTGACGTCGACAATGATTTTATATCAGTTTCAATGTATTTTCATAATGACATAACATAGAGATCTCTTCATTCATATATTCAGGTACCTGAATCTCTCATGAGATATTATGAAATGTTATGTCATGTGATCTTCTAGATCACTTGCCTCCTTTATTATGATCATTTTGATCATTTGCTCATCTTCTTTATCAAGAAGTTTATTTGAAACCGATTGTCTATACGCTTTAAGCTTACCATAGACTTTGTCCTTCTAGGACTTAATATGAGCATTTGCAATGAGAATATAGTTACTTTCTTTGGGTCAGCAAATGCGTCTGGCATGCTTTGCAATAAATTGCACATGAATTATCCTTTTATGAACTTCAAGTTCATATTATTTTATTCGAGGATCTAGATGTATAAATGATAATTCATTCCATGTAACTTTTTCTCAACTGTTGTATCTTGTCTCCCCCTCATGTTAGAAAAACTAACTTGTTTCCTCAACTTTGAGAACCCATCTTTGTGCTTTATGGTGTTAATCAAAATATACACCGCACATAAATAATAATAAGATGGAATTATTTGGTTCCTGACCCTGAACCACTTGTGAGGGGAGAAAATAATATACTTTGGTATATAACGTATATCAAACTGATATAGATAACTTTGTTCTCACAAGCAATAGTTTAGCTATTAAGTGAAGGCACTCAATAAATTATTTTGCTAAACCAACTCTGATGTAGACCAACTTATCAAGATGAACTTCTTGAATAGAAAATCTGGAATATGCTCTAAATTAAATTATTGAGCAAGTTACCTCGCAAACACCAGGTTGCGGGTTAATAATAATCGCACATGCAACCATCTCATAGATGCATCTTATGTGGTATACATGGCAGGTGAATGGGCCCTATTCACCTTTGATATTTCCAGCATTCATGGGATTCAATCCCAATTTTAATTGGTCTACTAATTAATGAGAACAAGCAATGTAAGAGAATTCGTAAAGAACTTTCTAGTTCTTTAATATTTACCCATGTGAATTCTCTTTTATTTTTGCACATCATACTTAAATTGATATGGCTAAACCAATTATGCCAACTGAATAAATTATCAATATTGATAAACTTCAGATTTACACCATGATGTGTGCAATTATGAATAAACTCTAAGTTTATTACGATATGGGTTTTATATCAATAAAATATCCACTTCATTGTGGTATTCTTTTATTTATGTAGTACAAATTGGAGAATAAAGCGGGTAGCTTTTCACATACATATTATCCCGCTACAAGTTGTAGTAATAGAAGATATTAAATCTTTCCTTTATTTATAGTCTCAATATAATCAACCGCTTTCGCGAATACTTTGGAAACTGAATATGTTTCTTTGAGACTTACTACAACACAATACCTTATTGGTAATTAATTGTGTTTCTCCAAAACAATGGTAATTGGCTCTTCCCGAGCTCTCAATTAATTTTGTGCTACCACATATTCATCAACATCCATATGGTCATATATCTCTTTCAAGAAGAAAGTTATACCATTATTGTCATAGCCAAAATTATATGCAAGATATGTTTCTTGCATTATTGTTGTTCTTTAATAATCACATTGCCAAAATATTTTGGCGTACAGTAGGTACGTGACCAATGACCATTCATGCCATAATAATGACATTATTTTCTTATATCATCTCAAACCTCCTTCTAGAGGTGAGTGTGGTATATTCGCTACCACTAGCACGTTCATATTCTTTGAAGAATGAATATGTATTCGTAAATCAGATGTTGTCACATTTACATCATGAATGGACCATAATTATCTATATATGCTTTATAAAATCTCATGTCAAATCGATGACAAATATTACTTTCACATAGTGAAGGATTATTTTGAGAATCCTTATTATTCTCAGTATCACAATGATGACGATTATAATTTCGTCTATTGCCACGTCCACATCCATTGATACCTTCATAGTAATAATTTTGTCTTCTTTCAGACTTATCACATACTGCTATCACATTCTCTAAAGGGAATGAGAATGGAGCAAATTCAATGGGACGAGTTTTCAATTCTTTGCCCACAATCATACATGAATTTAATCATGGCAAGGCATAGAAATTTTACCACTTTGGGTGGTTATAATTTCTTTCAAACTCCATTAGAGTTGCAAATAAAATTTTCGTCTTTACTTGTATTTAAAATCAAATTATAGAATGTCAAGAATTTGAAAGAAAAAAGTAAAATACTTACCTTAGATCCAGAATTTAATCATGAAGTAAGTTCATAGAATAATTGATAATGATTATGCTCAATCCCAAAGCTTCTACTCAATTGGTTAGAGTCTCGTGCGGATAACGTGTTATAAAATAATAAAAGAATAAGAACAATATTGCAGAGAAAGAGAGAGAGAGAATTCTTATTGAATTTTGGGATGAATTACAATAGAATAGAACCCTCTATTTATAGGAGAAAAATGACTTAGTCACAAAGTAAAACTCTCTACAAGATAGACATTCACTCTAAATAGAATTCTATTCATAACAGAAAAATTATTTTGAATATGGATGGTTTTTGAATCATGATTATATTTATAAAAATAAAAACGAAAAGATTACACTTAAATTAGGACCCGTAATAGGAAGGTATGGAGATCGAAGATTAGGATAGTAGGTTAGGTAGTCTAAATTATTCATGCCCACTAGTGTTAGTACGTACTATCGCATTTGGTTGGTAGTAGGCTTATTTGAATACCTGTCCTTTTTTTTTTACATGATTTTGTAGTGTTGTCCCGTCTTGTTTTCTTGTTATTATTGTGGTACCTATGATTACTTGAGCTGATGGTCTATTGGAAACAACATCTCTACCTCCACAAGTTAGGGGTAAGGTCTGCATACACACTATCATCCCCAGACCCTGCTATGTTGGATTATACTGGGTATGTTGTTGTTGTACACTTAAAAATCATAACAACTCGAATATTTAGGCTAAAAAAAATAGAAGAAGAAGATAAAATATAAGAACTATAAATGTAAGCTCAAAATATTATTATACACGTGGAAAGTTAAAGAGCTTAAATTTGTAAGAGACGTTGTTGATTTTTTGTCTTTACAATTATTTTCCATCCCCCCTAAGATGACCCATCCCCGCCCCTTGCCCAGGACCCAAGAGCACCACCGCTACTGAAACCCCCTGACTCGCCGGACATTAGCTCATCACCAATGGAAGTTGAAACAACACAAAAAAAGAATACCTTCAAGAAAATTCTAACGGGAATTTTTTTCACAAAGTCAAGTGTGTTTCATTCCCAGTACCACCAAACGGAAGCAATGCCTGAATTAATTATGATTGAGGAAATTTTCAAGCCTATCATCCTAAGTGAGGAGCAAAAATTGAGAATCTACCATCCATGGAGATTCTCAATTATTATTAAGGTCTTTGGAGAAAAAGTCCCGCACCATATCCTAAAATTCAAGTTACAACACCTATGGAACCCTAATGAACAGGTAGGGATAGCAATGGAGCGGACAGGTTTGACCGTTAGCGGAGCGGGGCGGTGCGAATTTAAGAGTTTGCAGTTGCGGGGTTTGTTCAATTTTTAAATTTAAAAAATAACGCGGGGCGGGGGCGAGGCGCGGGTGGGGATTTAATTTGAAAATATTTTTATTGTATACAGTTTAAATCTTGGTTTTATTATTTATATCGAATTTGAATATACACTGCATCAACTCCAGGGTGATCGGCGCTTTTCATACATTCGAAAGGTATAATTGCACTTAACAAGATCTCTTCCTTGAGTTTAACTTCCTTATAGTGTAAAAATTTGTACATAATCAATAGTTATGATAAACATTACAACTAATAACCTGTTAACTTCGTATCATAGGTTAAATCACACTATTTTTTTTCACTATATATGCAGGTCTAAATGCATATGCAATGTGTGTTTGCTTTTTACAGAGCACAAAGGGTGCAGTGACATTATTACCATTTAGTGAAATCTCTTAATTCTTATACATAGTTGAGAAATTTATTTTAATTGTAGAGAAATCTGTCAATTATTAAAACCCCTTCTGTAATGCAAATTGTTCTATAGGGAAAACTATTAGATTCAGAGGCAAAAGACTGGACTTTAAGAACAATTTGGATAAAATTAATTGTTTTCTTAAAAATCAGATTTAAGTNTCCTTTTTTCACTCTTTTTTTCATTTCATCTTCTCCAGCTACCTTCATCGTTATCTTCGCACCCAACCACCATGGAAGACAATCACAACCATAACCTCCCTTAACCCATAAATTCTATCTTTGAAAAATCAGAACCACCTCCCGTGCCAGTCTATTTTAGCACCTCTAATTTGACCATTTTTCCTTCACATCAATCTCACAAAAGAATACCCACATCCAGATCTAGGAGAAAACAAGAGAAAATTCTGGTACGAAAAATGGTATTTCAAGCTCTCCAATCAAGTATTAAAATTATTCCAAATTAAATCCATGACTAAAGCTCTGTACGAAAAATGGTATTTCAAGCTCTCCGTGTATGGCGATCCCAGAAAATTTTTCCGTTATCCCTTGCTTATCTCCTTCTATCTCTATATCTATATAAAATTAAATGTACTATATAACATTCTTCTTTATCTTCTTCAAATACTATTTAAAAAAATGAAGAAAATGAAGAAATGAAGAAAGAGAAAATGGTTCTGTTAAAATGAAGAAAGAGAGAAAAAAATGAAAAAGAAAAGAGAAATGAAAAAGAAAAGAGAAAAAATATTATTAAGTTTAATTAGTTAGAGTATCCAATAGGAAAGTGACACCTGGACAAGTAACTTAATTTTAAGCTGATTTTTTTTGCCTCACGCGCATCTAGAAAATGAACTACACTTTTCATGACAGATCATCACTTAATGGGGTATTAAATTTAGTTTAGATAAGAATAGTGGGGTGTTAAGACACCCGTAAGGTTAAGGTGTGTAAAGGACTTTTCAGAACAAATTTAATAGGTATTTTATGCATTTTCTCATGGACACTGTCAGCAAGACCTCCGTGGCCGTTGCCATGGACGCGCTTGGCGGAATAGGTATCGTTCACTACAAAAACACTGTCTCTCAACAAGCATACAACAAATATGATATTTAGCAACAGAATTATTAGCTACGACATAGAATTCGTCGCTAAATGTTTACTTTTCGTGACAAAAATTATAATTCGTCTTTAAATACATAAATCTCATACTTTTAGTGACGAAACACAAAATTTCTTAGCAAATTATCGTCCACTAAAGTTTCTCACGTAAAAATAAGTTGGCGCCATTTATTGAGTAATATTAGCCACGAAATCGAAATTATCGGTGACAAAATTAGTTTGTCACTAATGATGTACCTAATTAGCGACGAACCATTGTTTGTCTTAAATTAGTTAAATTTTGGATACGAAAAATTTTCGACACCAAAAATATATGGTTACAATAGCGACGAATTACAAGTTGTAGTTAAATATTCCAAACTTAGCCATAACATTTTATATTTAATTGTGACTTTACTTTTTGTCACTGATAGTGCAAACAATTAGTGACAATGATTTTATTGTCTCTATTTAACCTAAAATTTAGTCACAACCAATTTTGTCATATAATATATAATTTTAAATGGCTGCGACTCAATTTTGTAGTTGAATCGTGTGATTATTGGCTACAAAAATAATTTGTTGTTAAAAACAAAAAAAATCATATTTTATTTGAACTACGATATATATATATATATATATATATATATATATATATATATATATATAGGCGGGGCGGGACGGGGCGAGGCGGGTTTAAATTGCGCGGATTCAGACAGGACCACCCCGCACCCACACTGCCTACCATTCCTACGAACAATTGATTCTCATAGATCTGGGTTGGGATTTTTTCATCATCAAATTCGAGAAAGGGGAGGACATGAAGAATACATTACACGGAGTTCTACAGTTCATCATGGGACACTTTCTTTCAGTCACAAATTGGGAGCCAAATTTTGTGTCGACAGATTAAAAAATCCAAGCCACAACCATTTGGATTTGGCTACCTCAACTGCCTACTGAATGCTACGACAGGAAAATCCTAGAAAAGGTGGGGAAGAGGATAGGCAAACTATTGAAGATAGATATGTGCACCTTTGCCACCTTAAGTAGTAGATATGCATGAATTTGTATCTAAATGTCTATTGAGGTACCCCTCAAAAACGATGTGATAATCAGAGAACACGGACAACCGATCGAGTATGAGGGGGAGGGCATACTGTGCAAAGGACGTGGGCGAATCGGCCACCTTTCCAGGAAATGCCTAGTACAGTCGTCACTGGGGACACAGAAGAAGGCAGAGCGATCGATGGTGATCCAATGTGCGCAGGAGGAATGGGATTAGAAAGTTGTGGAATTCTCACGGAGAGAACAATGTAAGGGAAATGTAGAAGAGCACAGGCAACCGGGGGCAACAGACAACAGACCGAAAATATAGATGTACGCACCAAATTCAGGCAAGTTTGTCGTTCTTGGGAACAGGGAGGGGGCACAAAGACTATGAAGCAGACAGGCCTAATTAAACAGACCTAACATAACTTACCTAGGCCACAACAGTCAAACTCCCAATGGGATTGTCAGCAAAGGTCAATTGGACCTAAGGCACATGTAATTAGGTCACTAGAAAGCAAACCATGTCTCGAACACGTGCCACAGTCCATGCCCAAAATAGACCACACACCAGACATACTCCTTTACTACACATATGCATCAACTGTCACACACGCACCCCAAGACCAAAAAATGCACCTACGTCAGGTAAGTATATCTCACCTGATTCCATCCTAAAATGGTACCAATCCACCTTAATATAAGCCAAATGGTGGGGCCACACATGCGCCAAAATTCAAGAAAAATATTGGGAAAGGGGTAAGGGATTTAACTTCTCTAAGTGACATGCTCACTTAAACTCTTACGCCCACTGTTTCCCCTCGTCATTTCCCTTCAGATGATTCGACTAACATCGTAGTCTCCTAAAGATCTCAAATGATGGAGGATTTCCATGCACAGAGACCAACTGAAAGGGGAGATGACTTTAAGACTAACTAGGACATGACAAGAGAAGACAACCTCAATGTCAATCCAAGCACCAAAAATGGAGAATAACCAAAGAACCATACTACCAATGCCCAAATGTAGAACCAAGTAGGGGAACCAGTCTATGTCCTTCTTACATCGGCATTATTGCCCTTAGACCACGTTCCAACCTTATTGCTAGAGATGGATCTACAAGGGGCTACATTCCCTTTACTTTCACAATCGGATCAATGCCCATTACAGTGGTCATCCAAATCCCCCATTATAAACCATGCAATGTTGAACTATGGCCATCAACTATGGTTGGCTAGAGTAAACTGATCATGCAAGCCCAAGTAGTCCTGAACCAGCAGACATTGTCAACAAACCAACTGAGCACACTCATAGAGTAGATAAGTCACACCCTCCCATTCTTCCCCACTAGTCTTTCCAAAAGAAGGGATTCCCAGCCCACCCTTCTTCTCATGGACACCAGCAAGGACAACGATCCCACCATCAAAGGCAACCCAGATGGCAGGGTCGAAAAATTTCCACGATCACCTAAAAGCATCCAACACAGAACTGGAGGCAATGATAGCAGAATTAGGAGTGTCCAAATCAAAAGAAATGCTCTTTCAACAAGAGGAACTAATAGAGTTCAAAAGGGTCTGGGGGAGCATTGCTTATCGTACTATGCCCGGGAGCATTGCTTATCGTACTATGCCCAAGAAGTATGGTAATTTTCGGGGTAAGTCTAAGGCTAGTCTCAAAACAAGACTCAGGAGACTTCGCAGTGAAACTAAACCTAGCAATGGACCAGACAATCACCCAGACTCCTCGAAAGAAGGATAATGAGGGGTCATCAGTGAAGGGAAAAGCCAAATGCCTGAAGAGGAAGTCACCCACCAACCAAACTGTTAATGAACTTCATCATCTGGAATGTTAGGGGGGCCAACTTTGGGGAATTTAGGAGACATTTTGCAGAAATGGTAAAATTATAAAAACCTTTAATGTTTGTTCTCTTGAAGATTAGGATAACTAAAAACAAGATCTGATCCAGGAATTGGGCTTTTCTAGCCAATTTAAAAACCCAACAGTGGGTTTTTCATTAGGCATTATCATCATGTGGAAGGATGACATTCTGAAGATTGATGAGGTCTCCACCACTCCTCAGGGCATCAATGTCATAGTCAAGGTAACACCGTCTTCCAACCGTTGGCTTTTTACTGTTGTCTATGCTAGCAATACTTATACTAATATGAGGAACCTTTGGAACCAACATAGAGCTATACCTGACAACTATAATGGGAGCTGGTTGGTGGGAGGGGACTTCAATGTAGTCCTATGGCCAAAGACAAGCAGAGGGGAAATTACATCTCTTCCCCAAGAGCTAACATATTTTGGTAGTGTATCAACCATTGCAAATTAACGTGGGTATTAAAGGAAGTAAGTATACTTGGACTAATATGAGGTATAGAACTAGAAGCCAATTAATCCTGGAGAGACTAGATAAGTATTTTGCAAATGACACTTGAATCCAGGAATATCCCTCTAGTACAATGATCCACCTCCCTAGTAGGGGTGAGTGTCGGTCGGTTATGATGAAAGTACGGTTCAATTTATCAGTTTTCGATTTTGCAATATTAATAACCAAACCAAATCAAATTATTTACGATTCCGTGAGATTTTTTAAGGTTTGTTTCAGTTATTTTTGATTTAATTTTTTGGTTATTAACGGCTCATGATTTTTATATCCGATGTAGACTGCAGATCTTTAATTATAGCAATTCTTTTACTGTTTCTAGTTGGCAGTTTGACACTTTTGAAATGAATGCTCTATTTGCTTTCTTTGATCAAGAAAGAAAGTCAGTGTTAGCATTTAAGCATAACTTGGGGATCATTATCATTACAGGTTATCACTTCAAATCGATAAAGAGAATAACATGGGTGACGTATTTGAACATTTGGCTTATTATTGCTAGAAGAAATATGGCCAAGAATGGGAGGATGAGCATTGGGCAGCTATGAAAATAATGAGTGTTAGTAGAAAAGTTGGTCATGACATTACTAACATAAGTTTCAGAAGGAAACTGACCAAGTAGATACTGCTAAATATGATGATCAAGTTGTTTTGCTTAAAACAAAAAAACAAACATCTAAAATTTTAGCCAAAACTTCAATTTTTTGGTTTAACCGAAAATCGAAACACCAAAATTGTTAACCGCACCGGATACAAAATTTAATAATTTATAAATAGCACACCGACCGAATAACTGATTAAATTGACATCGAAAAACTAAAATTTACGATTCGGTTGATTTTTTCGATTTGGCCGGTACTATGCGCACCCCTACTCCTAGAACCCACTCTGACCACTGCTTAATGTTAGTCAGTTGTGGCATAATCCCTATAACATGTCATCAAGACCTTTTAGGTTTGAACCCATGTGGTGTAGCCACCCCTCATTCTCTATTGTGGTCCAATAGGCTTATAAGGGAAGTTGTAGTCTAGAAATGGGAACTGCCCAGATCCAAGCACAAGTCTCCACTTGGAACAAAATAGGTTTTTACAACATCTTCCAGTAGAAAAAGCACATCTTGGCTAGGCTAAGAGGCATCCAAAAATTCTAGAGCTTACCCTTTTATCTTCTTCCTCCAGAAACTAGAGGTTTAGCTATTAGAATAATACTCATCTATCCTGAATAGTGAGGAAGAAACTGGAAAACCAAATCTAGGATCAAATAGCTTATGGAAAGGGATGTTAATACTAGATTCTTTCATACCTCTATCCTTAATAGGAGAAAAAGAAACAAGATCCTGGCCCTACAAGATGAGGTAGGGAACTGGATTGAGGGACAATAGGAGATAAATGATATATTTTACCAGTTCTACTCCACTCTCTACACCACAGATAACCAATCATCACCCACATCCTAGTAGAGCACAACTTACAACACACATATCCTTTCCACTAGGGATTAGACCTATCACGACCCAGCCTTGCATCGCAATGGATAACTGACACTAAGTGCCGATCATCATTAAACTTGCTGATAATTTAGTAATCATGAATATAAATGGATAAACTGAACAAGAATAAGCGATATGAACTGTACAATCTAGAAATCTGACAAGGCTAACACATGCTGACATATAGAAACATACTAACTACATAGGTGTATATCTACATGCCTCTAGGAGTGCTAAACTGAAAAAGTATTGGACGGAACATGGCCCCGTCATACCCAAATTAGATGATTGTACACATGCCAAAAGATAAGTAACTCTAGGAATAAGCGGAATGACTCAAACAACTAGTGGATGGCTTACTGATGTGGCTTAAATGCTGATTTATCTTTACTTGCATGGTATGAAGCACAGTGTGCTGGAAGGGACGTGAGTACGATATATATAAAGTATGTAGGGTGCAAAGCATATGTTAAGCATACTAAAGTATGAGTGTAAAATGGAAATATGAATATAAGTTGGAAGCTAAACAAGAGTCTGAACTAGCAACTGATCTGGAACTAAACTGAAGGTTAAGCTGAAATTGTGCTGAAACTGAACTATTATTTGAACTGGTACATGTCTGGTGTTACAGGCTATTGATCACGTCCAAATGCACACCTCAATAGAGATAAGAAACTTTTCGTATGCAATAATAGAAACCCAACTAAGAGTCGGGGTCGAATCTACATGGAGCTAAGATGGGAGTTAGGAGTATATATTTCAAATTAGCAATTGGAGTATCTAGATTGCACTTCCACAATAAGGTTTTTATTTCTATTTCTAATGATAATCTAATGATTGAAAATTAAAGACAAAAGACTAGAGATAATTGTTTTTAAGTTTTTTCCAAATGGATAAAAAGCCTAGGCCTATGACCATGACCAAGGTGTTTGCCTAATGGGATAAAGACTTTAATGCTTGTTTTGTTTATTGGGGTATATTATAGCTCAAAACTCTACATTACCCACTCAATACCTCTCTGTCAGAGAGTGGTTTTGCCCAATTTGTCTTTCTCAAGACCAAAGGGTATCAACCAAAACTGTTGATAAGAGATCAAGTCGGGTTGTTACTATCTCTAGGTTGAACCATTTAACTGGGTTAATCAATCTCTCCATTGACTCAATTCCTTGTTAGTTAAGTTATCCTAAACTCGGTCCCTCTTTCTCAAGTAGAGACTAAATCAAATATGCATAAATCATTGCAACCATCAATTCTACAATTGAAGCATGAACTAAGCTAACTAATAAATACCTAATCATAAACAAGAATAAAATTAATCACCCATAAGGTTTACACGCTAGGGTTGGATCACAACCCTAGTGAAAATCTAGCTACTCATAGTGGGTATTGAAGAAAATAAAGAAGAAAAGCTAATAAAACTTATAATAGAATATTAAAATAATGAAATATGTTCAAAGAATATAAAACCTCCTAAAATAGCAAAGAGAAACGACTACAACGACTTTAAATGTTCAAACTTAACCTAATATTGTGAAACTCTTCTATTTATACAAGGCTGAAAATCTCGGACAAAAATTCCCCTCGGGAGGCTCTGCGGCCGCATAATTCCATGTGTGATCCGCAGATTTCTTCATCTTGGCAGGAAGTAGACTTCTGCGGTCGCACATTTCTGAACTGTGGCCGTGAAGAAATCTTCTACGGTCCGCACAATTAGGTTTGTGGCTGCAAGGCAACTCTTTTGCGGCCACACAATTCTTGGTCGGTCTGCAATTTAGAAAAATTCATGTACTTGGTCTTTGCACACTCTCTGATCTTCAACTCGTAGCCCCGCTTTGTGCAGCACAATTCATGTGTGATCCGCAAGTTGCGCAAATGTCTGCTAAATTTTCCTTCTTTGTTTGCGGCCGCATATGGAATTCTGCTGTCCGTAATTTCTTCTACTGCTACAAAATTCCTTCTACGAACTACATCTTGTGTGCGTCTACATCTTTTATTGCCTTGTTCTTAGATTACTCCTTTTTGAGTTAGATTTCATCTTGGGAGCCCAATTTCCATCATTCCTGCGCTTTTGCTTAGTTTCGGGAACAAAATTCAATGCTTTTTAGACTAAAACAAAAGATAAAAGGCACTAATAAGCAGTCATAATCCCCATTTATCAACTCTCCCAAACATAAGTCTTTGCTTGTTCTCAAGCAAATAGATTAGTTCCCACTTCCAAAAGTTAAGGGACATTTCAGCAAGTCGAAAGTGAGCCATCTACACATTAGTTGGGACCAACAATTACCCACACTACTCATGTATTATCAACAAGGCGACAAGTTAAACATTCATGCACATATAGTTCTAGTGTGATATTTGAGCTTCAAGAGTTGACTTTACTCATCAAGGACTCTCGCTCTATCTTGTAGGTCATGGTGGACTCCAAGCTCTTCCTCATCTACTTTCCATTTGCCAAGCTCACTTAAGAAATTAGCACTCAATTCAAAGATTTATGAAAGGCTCATTCATCTTTCTCAAAAGAATGTTACAAGTACGGCTTCAAGTACCATAGGCTTGCCCCTCATGTAGATCATCACTAATGTAAGCTCACTCGGCTCAAATCAAGTAGGGCTTCTTTCGAGATGCAATGAAGGCTTATGGACTAAGGTTTGATACAATATGGGTAAGTGGTTACACTTTTCTTAAGCACTCCATCTTTCATTTATCAGCTCACACTTTGCCAATTCCTTGAGGCACTTTCTTTTCCTTGGGAGACCAGAGAGACTTAACATCACTCCTTCTTGATCATTACATTCATTTTCTTCCCTTTTTGATTTCTCCATGTTTGGGATCATTACCTCTCTTTGAATCCCTTCAACTCTTCCACTTATTCACCTTTTTGCATTTTTTTAGTTCTCTTTTTTTCCTTACCTTTCCTTCTCATCATTTATTTTCTCTTTTTGTGCCTTGATTCCTTTTCCAATTTCCTCATCTCTCCCCCAAACTTATGATTTAGCCATTTGCTTTGCATGGGTGTTAAGGAAAGCTCGGGTGCCAAGAGAGGGTCACGATAGAATAGGTAAAAGCTTGTAACATGGTTTTCCAATGAGAAAGGATAAAGGCTCGAAAGGGTTGACTAGGGATGACATGAGTAGTAGGCGATAGAAAACTCAAATGGGCCAAGGATAGCCTACAATCACTTCTCAAGCCAAGCAAAACTTAGGATTCCGCCTTAAAACACATTCGGGGCAAGTTCTAGACCCTTCGCACGGGTACTTGGACTAGCAACTAAGCATCTCACCACTCACATAACTAGATTGTTAAAGAGGATAGAGTCGGGGGCCCATAATGCCCACATTCAAGATTGAAGATCACTATGGTCCAATTAGACCACCTGAAGGTACCAAAGTCAACACATGAGTCACAAAGTTACTAACTAGAGCTTGACTTAATTAGATCATTTTATTCATTACTATTACTACTATTACCTAAATACAAAATAGACTCATTCCCTTAAAAAGGTTGTCACGCCACGAGTCACCCGGCTCACACAATAATTACCTTTGGAAAGAACCGTGACATTAAGAAAACCAAAGTCTTATTATCTACTACAACATAAAAAGAAACTACTAAATCAAACACTAACTAATAAGGAAACTAACATAAAGAAGCTACAAAGCAAAAACTATTGCAATCATAACGAGTATACATAATGAGATAGAGAGAGAAAATATATACATAAAGAGAGAAGAGAGAGAATATATACATAATGAGAAAGAAAAAGAAAATAATATCAAGTTATTACATGCCAAGTGTCTCAGAATATACCAAATAAGATCAATAAAATGAACTCCATCCCCCCCTCCTCTGAATAAAGATAAGCATTGTCCCTATTGTTTAACAAAATAAGAGTAAAAGAAGGGAAATAGTAAAGAAAACTCCCCATGGCTCCTTGGACATCTCTATGTCCCCAGCAATGTCACCGCCATCAGGCTCATCTAACTGAATCTCATCATCCTCAACTCTGGGGGTGGCTGGGTTGGTGAACATCTCGTGCACTACCTCAGCAGTGTCGGCAGCCAGGTCTTGCTTCTCAGACTGGCTAACTGGTGCCATCGATGCCGATGGTGTTGTAGGACCAGGGCCTGGATGGTGTGGGTTAATCAACATGTCAAAGGGAAGATCTCCAGTTGCAAACTTGGTCACCCATCTCCGAAGCTTGTCTACTGACTTCTTACTAGCCTGAGACTTTCTCATTTTCTTTACTTCTTTTCTTAGATCTTTGATCATTGACCCGTGCTGTACCAAAGTAGCCATAATCGTGGTTTTGGTTCTCTGGGAGCTTCTTTAATGTCTCTTGAACAGTCAGGGGAACTTGAGGTGCCTGAATTAAAGACTGTGTTGTAACAGTACTAGATAAGTCATACAGCTTTGCAGTGGTTGTCTGCATCCAGTTGTTGAGGCTCACCAATATCTAGGAGACTCACAACGCAAAAAGTGGAGCAGTAGGCATGGGTATTGGTTTCAAAGCCGAGGTGGAACCTGTGGCGGGAACTGTAGTAAGAACTGAAAATGGTGGTGGAAGCATAGCTGCAACACTAGATAAAGGCTCGACCGAAGTGGATGGAACATCAATTACCTCCATAACTACCAAAGCTGGCTCATCAAACTAGCTTGTGGTGGTAGACGACTGACTTTTTCTCTTTGGGTTGTTCGCATCCATAAGTGAGTACCAAGAGAAAGGTTTCTTCGACCGCACCTTTGTATCATAGTCCCTCGACTGTACCCTCACATCTGTGAGATACACTATAATATTGTTAGGATACGGGTAGGGCGAGTCATTTTGCCGAGCAATCACTAAGATGTTGGCCGACATCACTACACCCATATTGATAGGGTACCCAACCATGATAGAAGAAACTAGAACTGCCCGAGGGATCGGAAGATAGGTCTCATTCTAGCTCGGATCCAATCTGTTGCAAACAAAGGATTGCCACCCCTTTGCCTCAAAACTCAGAGTGCTCCTATGAATAGGAATCCCATAAGTAATCCATGGTGGTGGTGGCCCGGGTGCTGCTAGAATCTCTACTAACCAAGGATGAGCTGTATCTCCCGTTGCATATTTCTCTAAATACTCTTTTGGCTCGACATCTTCAAAACCCAAGTATGTTTTGAGCGTGTGTTAATCAGATCTGATTTTGAGGTTATGCACTTTGGTTGCTTTTGTCCCCTTCTTGATATGCGTCACATTGACATGGAATTCCCGGACAAGATATTCTTTGGCATCCACCACACATTGGGGGAACCACATCTACCCCTTGCGTTCCTTGAGCTGTATAAATACTGCAGGGTTATACTTCTCCAGATCCTTCAACTAAAAATGCCCAAGAGTAAGAGACCTTACTGGCCACCAAGTACGAAAGCTGGTAAAGGTAGCCAAACTGACAAAACAATCCTCCCAATCCCCTTTCCACTTCGTCCTTTCAAGGTTGGTAGCTATGCCATCATCAGGGATGTCTTGAACTGATGTATCTGGTCTCTCGAAAGTGACTCGTCCCTGAGTTGATATCTCCCTGGCAGCCTTGGCTGGACAGCTGGCTGCTCTGGAATAGAGGTTGAGTTACTCCTTGATATTTCCCTAGACGGGACATAAGAGCTGGACCCGGAGGTATCTGTACCTCTCCCTCTACCGACTGTAGCCTTCTTTTTAATTATTCTTTGTAGGGTGAGGGGTAAATCACTCTTGTCTCGATTCCTGGCAAATTCACCTGTCCTTTTAGAAGTATCACCTCTGCCTCTAGATCAAACCATTATCTGTATAAAGCATGAGCGATAATTAATTGTAATTCAATGTTCAATCATTCAAACAGATATGCAAGTATTCACCAAGAAACACAGTGAATGTCACACTTGAAACATGCTTGCAGGTTAAATATCTTTGGTCTGCATAATTTCTCTTGTGGCCGTAGATGAGGCCTTGTAGACCTCACAATTCTCTCTTTCGATCGTAGATGTGAAGTGCGGTCCACATATTTTTCCTCGCGGCCGCAACTCAGAAACCAAA
This sequence comes from Nicotiana glauca, assembly GCA_026770625.1. Taxonomy (NCBI): domain Eukaryota; kingdom Viridiplantae; phylum Streptophyta; class Magnoliopsida; order Solanales; family Solanaceae; genus Nicotiana; species Nicotiana glauca. The sequence goes on along the minus strand of MU771187.1, from coordinate 34,181 downwards.
AATATGCCAACTCTTTGATGACAAGGAATTGGCCGATGTGCGACCGCAACATATTTTCTGCGATCCGCACAATTTTTCCTGCGGCTGCACATTGGAGTCACAACTTTGTAGACTCCTTGATGACAGTACAAGGGTTGTTTTGCAGCCACAATGGGAATTATGCAGTCTGCACAATTTTCTTGCGGCCGCAATCCCATTCTTTACTAAAGTTGCCCTAGACTCACAGAATTCAAAAATTTACAAACAGGTGAGTTAAGGCATTCTAGGTTTTGCACTTTTTTTGCATAATTCGACATGATAACATCATAGAGGTATGAAAATGTGTTGCCCCAGTCCCCGATCAGTAAGTATTAGTTAACCCATTACAGATTTACCCCCACATGGTTGTATAATTGAGTTCTACTGACAAATGGACTAAAAATACTTAAAAAGCTACACTTTAAACTAAAAAAATGAAAAATTCTAACAAGGAATTTAAGCATACCAGATGTGCATGAGTACAAGGGATGAGTGATCACAATTGTTGGGCGTGTGGGCAGATGATCTGCCAAGAGATTTCAATATAGTGCAAGTTTTGTGCTCAGAGAGGGAAAATTGTAATAGTTGCCCTAGCCCTCTATTTATATTGTTGATATTCAAAGGGAAAGAGGGGCGAGTTTGGCCGCACAATTTGAGTTGCGGTCCGAACTTTGTTACCTAGTGAGTTAAATCATCATTTTGTCTGCGGTCTGCATAATTTTATATGTGGCCGTAGATTCTTTGTTGCGGCCGCAGGTCGACAATTTTTCTAACAGACCAACTTCAGAGAGTTGGCATTTTCCACCTTCCATTTGTGCGGTCCGCATGACAATTGTGTGGCCACAAAGGACTTTTCCTGTAGCAACTATAATTGTGTGATCCTCACAATTTAACTGTGGTTCGCAATTCTTTCAACACTTATCCAGATTTCTATCCACAATTTTTGTAAGGCACACTTTTCCTACAGCACATTTCAAATAAAGTTAGCACAAAAATAACACCTAACTACAAAATAGAAAAAAAGAAACATGGGTTGCCTCTCAAAAAGCGCCTGATTTAACGTCGCGGCACGACGCAAAATACCATCAGTTGAAATGAATGACCTTTACCTAAATAGTGCTTCACCCGGTTACCATTGACTGGGAATACCTCATTGTTTTTGTTCTTCAAGTCCAATGCACCAAAAGGTGTCACACCCACAATATCAAAAGGACAACTCTATTTAGACTTCAACTTCCCGGGGAACATCCTCAAGCGTGAGTTATACAACAACATAAGATCGCCCACCTTGAATTCTTTGTTCCAAATGTATTTGTCATGAAAATATTTCATCTTTTCTTTGTACAAGGATGAATTTGCATAAGCATGGTACCAGAACTCATCTAATTCATTCAAATGTGCAACCCTCAAGTTACCGGCTACATACCAATCAAGATTCATCTTCTTTAGATCCCACATGTCTTTGTGCTCAAGTTCCACCGGAAGATGGCAAGCTTTTCTGAACACCAACCGGTATGGAGACATTCTGATAGGTATTTTGTAAGTTGTCCGATAAGCCCATAATGCATCATCAAGCTTCTTGGACCAATCCGTCCAGTTAGCATGTCGGACAAAATACTCTTTATCTCCCGATTGGAGACTTCCACTTGACCTCTAGCTTATGGATGATAGGGAGTCGTGACTTTATGAGTAACACCATACTTTATAAGTAAGGTGTCAAAAGTCTTGTTGCAAAAATGTGACCCTCAATCGCTTATAATAGCCCACGAAGTACCAAACCTTGTGAAGATATTGTACTTCTAGAATGCCACCACACTTCTCGCCTCGTTGTTGGATAGAGCATGACCTTAACCCATTTGGACACATAATCAACCGCGACCAAGATGTAGGTGTTTCCACAAGAACTCACAAAAGGACCCGTGAAGTCAATACCTCACACATCAAAAATATCATTCTCCAAAATGGTAGTGAGAGGCATTTTATTCTTCTTTGACATTCCACCGGCCTGTTGACATTCATCACATCTTTTCACTAGCTCACTAGCATCCTTGTAGAGAGTGGGCCAATAGAAATCGCAACTTAGCACTTTGGTCACCGTTCTTGCTCTACCATGATGACCACCATATGGCAAAGAATGACAAGCCCCAAGAATTTCACCTTGCTCTTCTTTCGGTATACATCTTCTAATCACCCCATCCGTACAAATTCGAAAAAGGTATGGTTCATCCCAATAATAATCTTAGTAATCCCGTTTGAGATTATTCCTTTGGTTTGAAGAGAAATCATCTGAGATGATACAATACACAAGAAATTTGCTAGATTCGTGAACCATGGTACCTATTTCATTGAAATAGCCTAGAGTTTCTCATCGAGGAAGGAGTTATTGATTTCGAGGCCATCATACGGCCTCCCCTCCTCCTGCAAACAAGACAAGTGGTTCGCCACTTGATTTTCACTCCCTTTTCTATCTTGAATGTCAATATAAAACTCTTGAAACAAAAGCACCTATCTCATCAACTGAGCTTTGTAATCTTTCTTGCTCATAAGATAATGAACTGTCACATGATCTGTGTGGACAATGACCTTTGCACCCATCAAGTATGGGCGGAACTTCTCAATTGCAAACACAGTGGAAATGAGCTCTTTCTCTGTAACGATGTAGTTGACTTAGGCACTATTCATGATTTTACTAGCATAGTAGATCGGGTGAAATATCCCCCACCACTACGTCACTTGCATCACATATGAGTTTAAAGGTAACACTCTAATTTGGAGCGGTGATAATGAGAGTAGTTGTCAAATTGAACTTTAACAATTCAAAAGATCTCATGCAATCATCATTGAAGTTAAACTTAGCATCCTTCTCGAGAAGCTTTCACAACGGGTTGACCACCTTAGAAAAATCCTTGATGAACCGCCGGTAAAACTCCGCCGTGCCTAAGAGACTCCGCACGCCCTTTACCGAAGTTGGAGGTGGAAGTTTAGAAATCACCTTAATCTTTGCCTTGTCAACTTCAATTCCATTCTTTGAGATCTTATATCCAAATACAATGCCTTCCTTGACCATGAAATGAGATTTCTCCCAATTGAGCACCAAATTTGTTTCTTCACATCTTGCCAACACTTTATCCGAATTTGCAAGATAATCATCAAAAGAATCTCCAACCACCGAGAAGTCATCCATAAAAAATTCAAGGTAGTCCTCCACCATCTCGTGAAGATAGCTATCATACACCTTTGAAAAGTCATCGGTGCATTTCCCAAACCAAATGGCATCCACTTGAAGGCGAAGGTAACATACTGACATGTAAAGGTAGTTTTCTCTTGATCCTCTGGAGCAATAAGAATTTGGTTGTTGCCCAAATACCCATCAAGGAAGCAATAGAAAACACGACCGGCCAATATATCAAGCATTTGATCTAAGAAGGAAAGTGGAAAATGATCCTTCCTTGTGACTTTGTTGAGCTTGCAATAGTCCATACACACTATCCAACCAGCCACCGTTCTTGTGGGGATCAACTTGTTCTTATCATTAGTGACCACCGCCATGTCCCCTTCTTTGGGACATATTGAACCGGAGAAGTCCACAAACTATCGAAAATGGGGTAGACAACTCCGACATCCAACCACTTGATAATTTCCTTTTTGACCACCTCTTGCATAGCCTCATTAAGTGTCCTTTGATGTTTAATAGATGGTTTGGTACCTTCCTCTAAGTTGATCTTATGCATGCAAAATGCGGGGCTTATCCCCTGAATATCTGCCAATGTCAACTCAGTAGCATTCTTCCTCTTTTGTAGCACTGCCAATGTCGAATCTACATGCACATTAGTCAAACAAGAGGAAAGAATAACTGGTAAAGTAGAACAAGGGCAAAAAATTCATACTGAAGATGTGGAGGCAATGGCTTCAACTCCAAGGTAAGAGGCTCTTCAATGGAAGGCTTTGTAGGAGGAGTTATCCTATTTTCAATATCCAAAAATAATTTTCGGGGTGCATAATTGTACGACCCCATTCCTTGCAAACAGTTCACACATTCAATTATGCCATCCATCTTATCATCATCAAAGTTGAGCAAGACGGCCTCCAACATATCACCAACATTGATCATAGCACTTGTTCCATCAACAATAACATAGGTCACCAAGTCCACAAAAGAGCACACCTCATTGCTATTTGGTTATCGTATGGTACACACAAGGAAAAACACTTTTTCATCACCAACTTGAAAAGTAAGTTCTCTGCCTTCAACATCACAAAGATCCTTCCCCGTAGCAAGGAAAGGTCTTCCAAGAGTAATCGTCACCTCATAATCAACTTCACAATCGAGAATGATGAAATCTCCCAGAAGAATGAATTTATCAACATGAAAACATCCTCAATTACTCCCAAAGGTCTCTTCATAGTACGATCGTCCATTTGAAATCTCATAGAGGTGGGCCTTGGTTTCCCAATTCTCAATGTCTTGAAAACCGAATAGGGCATAAAATTGATACTTGCCTCAAGATCATAAAGAGCTTCGGCAAACTTGACACTTCCAATTGTACAAGAAATCGTGAAAGCATTGGGATCCTCCAGTTTAGGAGTCATTGAATGCACAATTACACTCACTTGACGAGTGATTTTGATAGTTTCAAAATTCATTGACCACATCTTTGTCACTAGATCCTTCATAAACTTTTAATATCCGGGCATTTGTTCCAAAGATTCAACTAATGGCACATTGATTGAGAGACTCTTCATCACTTTAATAAACTTTTTGAATTGGTTTTCACCATTTTTTTTGGAAATTCTTTTAGGGTATGGAGGTGGACGTTTAGGCAATGGTGCCCTAGCCTTTTACACTATCGGCTCCAATATGTCAATAATGTGAACCCTAGACGGGTTCACCTCCTCTTGAGTCTCCTCCACAGTATCATCAATATCAATCCGAACTTTATCATTTGATTGCATCACATTGCTTGGGACCTCTTCTTCTTGTAACACTTTCTCATCATCCACAAGTTGCTTTTGACTTGAGGTGCGTGCATTCCCACCTCCCCTTTCTTGTAGTAACGGCCATGGCATGACCCGTGTTATTTCCACCCTTTGATTTCACCACCGTGTCACTTGGTAGTGCCCCCTTAGGACGAGAATTTAGAGCTTGAGAGATTTTCCCCATTTGAACTTCTAAGTAGCGGATCGATGTGTTGTGTGAGGCAAGTTGGGCATCCGAATCATTTTTTTTTTCATTATTTTCTTGAACATGTTCTCAATATGCCCTATCTTATTGTTTTGACCATGGGGAGGATAAGGATGTGGATTGCTCGATTGTTGATACATTGTGGGCCTTTGAAAACTCGACCCCTGATTTCCTTGATTGTTACCCCCCCCCCCCCACAACCAATT
>MU771187.1:0-28622 GCA_026770625.1 Nicotiana glauca | reverse complement strand
GTCAATCCGCACCTCATCACTTACTTGCACATCATTATGTGGGGTTTCATCCTCTTGTATCACATGGTCATCATCCATAAGACGCCTTGCATTCGAGGTGGATTCATTCCTGCCTCTTCCATTTCTTGTGATGACCGCCATTGCATGCCCCGAATTTTTACCACCCTTTGAGTTTACCACTGTATCACTTGGTAGTTTACTATTAGTACGAGTATTAAGAGCTTTAGAGATTTGCCTCATTTGAACTTCAGGATTACTGATTGATGTGGTATGTGAAGCAAATTGGGCGTATGAATCGGCATTCTTTTCAATCATTTGCTTGAACATATTATCAATACGGGCCATCTCATTGTTTGGAGAACCTGAACCGTGGAAAGGATAAAGAGGTAGGTTGCTCAGTTGTTGGTACATTGGGGGCCTTTGAAAACCCGACCCCTGATTTCCTTGATTTTTACCCCCCCCCCCCCACAACCAATTTCCTTGATTATTGCAAACTCCAATTCCCTCATTGTTATTGTTATGCCAAATTCCTTGGTTGTTAGAATTCCAATTTCTTTGATTGTTTTGATGTCGCCATTGTTGTTGGTTGGATGTTGTTTCTTTTCCCTTGAAAATTATTCCAATATTGAACCTCCTCTTCTTGTTCATTGTAAGAATCATCTTGATCAAAACCAATATCCTCTTGCATATAATTTTTCACTTGATATTGCACTTGCGGACCCTCGGTCCTTCTTTGTTCACCATCATGTTCACTCCCTCCATGGCATTGAGTTGCTTAGGATTTTAGACTTGTTGAAGTTGAGCCTTTGCTAATTGATTCATGGTGGTAGTCAATTCGAAAATGGCTTGCCCATGGTCATGCAATTCTTTGTGAAGGTGGATCACGTTCGGATCACCTTGTGGAACATTAGTCCGGGATTGCCATTCCGATGATGTTTTTGCCATTTCATCAAAAATCTCAAATGATTTCGCATAAGGCATAGTCATGAAATTCCCACTGGCAAGTTGATTCACTACACATTGTTTGGTTGTGTTAATCTCACGATAGAAAGTTTGTTGAATCATATTATCCATCATATCATTGTTGGGAAATTCTTTAACCATTGTTCTATAACGTTCCCATATCTCATGTAGTGGTTTATTTGCCTTTTTCTTAAATGCCAAAATCTCATCCCGAATTATAGCCATGTTCCCGGAGAGAAGAAATTAGAAATAAACTTTTTTGCCAACTCATCCCAAGTGTGAATGAAATAGTTCGGCAAGCGTTCCAACCAATCTAAAGCTTTACCCCATCGAGAGAAGGGAAAAAGCCTTAGCCTCAATGCATCTTCAGAGACGTTTGTTTGTTTGCTCCCCCAACAACTGTCCACAAACCCCTTCAAATGTTTGTATGCATTTTGACTTGGAGCACCCGTGAAAGTTACCCGCCCTAATACGTGAAGGGATTATTGCACTCGCATATCCTTCATTGGGTAACACCCAGTGTGGAGCAGCTCGTGGTTCGTGGTGGAGGTGGGGGTGGAGCAGGGACGTTATCATGAGGCACTCGGTCTCGTCTATTGGGCCGAGGTTCAAGAGGAACCTCATCAACTTGGTCACCCTCGACGTTCACATGCACCAAAGCAATATTTCCGAGCTCATTGTTTGCTGCCATAATTGCACCTAAAGTTATTTCACAAAAGTTAGTATAACGGAAGGAAAAGAAGATAGTCCAAAAAGTAAGCCAAATATATAGCTAACACCGATTTTAACTCCCCTACAACGGCACTAAAAATTGATCACGTCCAAATGCATACCTCAATAGAGATATGAAACGGTCGTATGCAATAATATAAACCCAACTAAGAGCCGGGGAGCTAAGATGGGAGTTAGGAGTATATATTTCAAATGAGCAATTGGAGTATATATATTGCATTTCCACAACAAGTTTTTTTTCTATTTCTAATGATAATATAATAATTGCAAAGTAAAGACAGAAGACTAGAGATAATTGTTTTTATGGTTTTTCCAAATGGATAAAAAGTCTAGGGATGTGACCATGACCAAGGTGTTTGCCTAATGGGATAAAGACTTTAGTGCTTGTTTTGTTGATTGGGGGTGTATTATAGCTCACAACTCTACATTACCCACTTAATACCTCTCGGTGAGAGAGGGATTTTGCCTAATTTGGCTTTCTCAAGACCATATAGGTATCAACCAAAGCTGTTGATAACAACTCAAGTCGGGTTATTACTATCTCTAGGTTGAACCCTTTAATTAGGTTAATCAATCTTTCAATTGATCCAATTCCTTGTCAACTAAGTTATTCTAGACTACGTCCTTTTTCTCAAGTAGATACTAAGTCAAATAGGCAGAATCAATGTTTGCAACCATCAATTCTATAATTAAAGCATGACCTAAGCTAAATAATAAACACGGAATCATAAAAAGCATAAAATTAATCACCCATAAGGTTTACACACTAGGGTTGGATTACAACCTTGGTGAAAATCTAGCTATCATAGTGGGTATTGAAGAAATCAAAGAAGAAAAGCTAATAAAACTCATAATAGAAGATTAAAATAATGAAATCTATTGATAAGATGTTCAAATAAGCTAAAACTTCCTAAAATAGCAAAGAGAAATGGCTACAACGAATTTAGATGCTCAACTTAACCTAATTTTGTGAAACTCGTCTATTTATACAAGGATAAAAATTTTGGACAAAAATGCCCCTCGGGAGGTTGAACGGCCGCACAATTTCATGTGCAGTCCGTAGATTTCTTCATCTTGACAGGAAGAGGAGTTCTGCGGCCACACATTTCTGAACTGCATCCGCGAGGCAATCTTTTGCGATTCACACAATTAGGTCTGTGGCCGCACAATTCTTGTGCGGTCCGCAATTCACAAAGACTTCTGGACTTGGTCTTTTTGCACACTATGATCTTTAACTCTTAGCCCCGCTTTGCTGCTGCATAATTCATGTGTGGTCCAAAAGTTGCGCAAATGTGTGCTAAATTTTCCTTCTTTGTTTGTGGCCGTATATGGAATTATGTGGTCAGCAATTTCTTCTACGAACCCCACATTGTGTGCTTCTACACTCTTTATTATGTGCTTGGATTACTCCTTTTTGAGTTGGATTTCATCTCGGGAGCCCAGCTTCCATCATTTTTGCTATTTGGCATAATTTTATTAGTTTTGGGAATACAATTCAATGCTTTTTAGACTAAAACAAAAGCTAAAAGGTACTAATAAGAAGTCATAATCCCCACTTATCAGCTATATCCCCCAATTAGGTAATTCTAAAACTGAACTAGCCTCATATATAGTCATGTAATACAAAATGTAGCTATATACACGTATATAACATGCCTGACTGGTGTTATAGGCTATATCCTCCAGCATGTAAATATATAATCAACAGGCCTGGCTGGTGTTATGGGCTATCTCCCCCAGCATATAATCACTAGGCCTTGTTGGAGTTATTGGCTATCTTCTCTCAGTATATAATCAATAGGCCTCGCTTGTGTTATGGGCTATATCCCCCAAGAATAATCAATGTAAGCATGTACGAGGCATAACACATGTGGCAATATCATAAGGACTCAAAAGATCATGAAGGAAATCATAAACGGAATCAGAAATGTAATTTGACGCTCATCGTTCATAAGTTGGACAGAGAAGCCTATCCCTATTTTAGGGAGAAACTGAGTATGTAAATGAGATAATAAGATTAATTAACTCATTAGGACCCCTCTATAATCAATGTAGAACCAAGGAACTCAAGATTTGTCCAACTCTTCGAATTTTCAAATATTTTGATAGAGTTTCCCCTAAAACTGGATGATCCCCAAAAACAACAGCAAGAACCACAATATACATGAGAATGGATACTCGGCCAATATGATTATATCAAACTAAAGGAGATCCAGTTATCCATAGTAGTGTCAAACGATCAACAAATCAGAATTGTGACGTAATGTCGGCTCATAGTGGCTAACTTGTGACATGAAAGTCTAAATATAATTTAGGAATAATCTAAGCATCAATACTGATAATTAAGCTTATATATACTTAAGTAAAGCTATTAGGATTATATGGGTGTTAGTTGTACGTAAAAACATCAAAAGAACAGAATAAGCGGATGTCCGGATGGCATACGCCAAATGGGCACTTCGCCCTTTCTATTTTTGTTGTACTTTGAAGTTTCAACCAAAACTAGCTTACTCCATAATTCAGATATGAAATTGAATATTATATAAGGATACCATATATGCTGAAATTTCCATTGAACAACCCTTAAAATATTAAGAGGAAAGTCTAGAACATAGTTAAATCAAATCATACCGAAAACGAAACGAAAACCTTACATACCTCTTGTGTTCTCGCTTCCAAAACTTGTTCCCTTTGATCCGCACCCTTAATTTTGCTTGTATAACTAAAATACAAGGTGAAAATCTTCCTTAGACACGAAGCTCTTTCCAAAACATGAGTTATAAGAAGAAAGGGGGATGGCAAAGTCTTACCTATATCGTGAGGATCGCATTCATGTGTTCATATCTTGATTTTGAGTTGTGGATTATGGAATTGATCCAAAACCCTAAGGTTGTATTTGGGATATCTAGAGATACTTTTTAGGTCTAATTTAGGCTTAAATAAGCCTTAGATATGAAGTCTATAATTTTATATATCAAGATAATCCTTACCGACCTTGTGGGTCCCAAAGGGAGCTGCTTACGTAGTCTGGCAAAAATATGAATATCTCTCCACTTCGATGTCGAATAGATGAATGGTTTAATGCATTGGAAACTAGACTCTTGATATTCAATTTTTTGGATGGATCATCCCGTAATTCCAATAACATTGAGAGAAAAGATCAGTAACATTAGACCTAAATTTTATGTAAATTATAAATGTAACTTGTGACAACTTTTGTCGACTTTTTTCCTAACTCGTTTGACTTTAAAACTTAACACATGACTATAATACGACTAAACACCTCATAATATTACCTCCTTATCATATTAATCACCCTAGTATCTAAAGTACGAGTTATAATATTCCCAACTTGCTATTTCGACAAAACTTATTTTCTTCGATTTGTTTAGCTTCTAAACCTTCCAACCCTATTGGTACTTGCAGTTCATGATCTTAAATATTTGTAACCTCCAAAGTAACATGATTAACTTGCTTTATATACTTTTAAATATGATCTATTTTTCGAGCATACATCATCTGACTTACGACGTACTTTTACGTATGAGAACATGAGGTGTAATAAGACCAATACGAATGCCCCCTTAAGATCAGTGAGATGAAGGATGCTATGTTCTCTTTCAAACCAACCAAGGCACGTGGGCCTGATGGCCTTCACCTACTCTTCTACCAAAGATACTGGAATGTCCTCAAGGATAAAGTAACAAATTTATGTAAGTAGGTTTTCACAACTTTGAAATGAAGCATGTTGTGAACACAGCCTACTTATACTTGATCCCTAAGTATGCCAATGCCACAATTCGTAAGAATTTCAGACCAATTGGACTCTGCAATACAACGTACACGTTAATCACTAAAATCATTATTAGTAGAATCAAACTTGTCCTCCCCTCTATCATTGGCCCTAGTCAGGATAGCTTCATGTCCAATAGGAGGACTAGTGACAATGCCATCATTGTGCAGGAATACATCAGCCATTTCAATATAATAAAAAGGAAAATGGTAACATGATCTTCAAAATTGATCTAGAAAAGGCTTTTGACAGATTAGAATGGTGTTTTATAAGAGATACCCTGGTGTCCTTTGGTTTCCCTGATAATATGACTAAGTTGATCCTCTCATGTATATCTACTAGCTTTATCTCTATCTTAGTGAATGGGGTATGGCTTATTTCTTTCACCCTAGCAGGGCCATGAGACATGGGGACCTTATGTCTTCCTACATCTTCATCATGTGTATGAAAAGACTCTCTAGGAGCATTGAGGCTCAAGCGCAAAATGGTAGCTAGTTCCCTACTAAGATCAACCACACAGGCCCCAACATTCGTTGCTGATAATCTAAGCCTGTTTGCTAGAGCAAACACTACGATTTGTGCCACCATTATGGATACAATGCAACAATTTAGTTGTAAATCAGTCCAGAGGGTTAACAACCTCAAGTCCAAAGTTGTCTTTTCCTCAAAATACCACCAAGATACAAGAGATAGATTTTCCAGGGTAATGGACATCAAGGCTAGTAATTGTTGGTTCCCCAAATACACGCAAGTATACGTGGCCGTCAAGTAACAAAGTGACTTGAAACTAGGATGTCGAACCCACAGAGACTTAGATTAACCGTTAACTAAAACTAAAATCAATTTAGTTTCCAAGATAATAAACACTATTAGTTTTCTTCCAACCTACTATTGCGAAAATTTAAACACGTAACTAAGGAAGATATAGATTCCGGAGTTGTGGTTAGTTTATCAATCCTATTGAGTTCGTAATTACACCTGTTAATCCAAATTATCTATGTTTTCTAGTTGACTGGATCGTCTATATAAATAGCATGTTCCCATAATACTATCCGTCTATCCATAATATATCAACCCTATATTCCTATAGTGTTGAATCTATCATGAACGAATATAATATAGTATTCAACTAAGCAAGACTGTTAGGTATATTCCTATCCTAACTGCGAAATCTTTCCCTGAGCCACTAGTTCAAAAACAAGCTCTCTCCATTTCTACTCTAATCTAAGCACGTCTTTCCCAAGAATAGCATACATAGTAAATAAAACTTAGCTGCTGGCCAAACAATTAAGCAATTATGCACAGAATTAGAGAAACAACCAAAGATGATAACTCAAATTAACAATAATATAATTAATAAACTTCAATATTCATGACAACCACAACCCTGAACGTGAAGTTTAGATCCACATAGACCTGGTAGCAAAACAACAAATCATCAAGAAAAAGTAAAGATTATTAAGTTTGATGGAAGAAAGATGGAATCTGATGAATTCCAGCCTCCACGCGGTTTGGTGCTCTCTCTTGGTCCAATCTCTATCCAATCCTCTAAAAATTGTGTTTAAGGACTATTTATAGGCGTAGAACAAAAGCCTAGGCAAATTAACCAAGTCCAAAATACAAAATTAGGACATAATAGACCTGAAACCCGGAATACCCTCGCCACGCGACATGCCTCGCAGCGCCTGCTATGGCTTGCGTCGCTTGCTGCTTTGCTGCTTCATTTCTCATTTTGATTTGCAGCCTAACTTTTCAATTTCTCTTCTTATCTTTCTTCATTTGTCTTTTCCGTTGTAATGTTACACTTTATTCATTGGATATTCATAAGCCCATTGTTTTAGTGCATGAATTACACTTTAAATATTTACTTTGCTCCAATTTCATCTTCAATATACCTACACATAAAATAAACTTAATTAAGCACACATATAATATAGTTTATCATAAAAGCACCTAAATATAAGATAAGTAATGTACTAAAAATACGAAATTATAGCCAAACACCACTGCCCCACACTTAAACATTGCCCATCCTCGAGTCAACCAACACTTCACACTATCCTTGAGCACTTTTTTTTTTACACAATTGAGGCACTCTATACCAATGACCATGGTTTATAGCAACAATTAAACTTTAGCATATGCAATTACATAAACTTCCTTTTTCTTATGCCATACTTCACAAATATTCACAACAAAGACAACATGCTCCTAACAATCCTAACCTCAAAAACCGACTCAAAAGTCACAATGTACTCATGGCTTGAACACCCAACATTCTAGAGAAGTCTAATAACGTTACCTATCCCTTGTGAAATTATGTGCCCTCACAACAAGAACAAGAGAGTAAGTTGAATTCATACATTCAAATCAAATGCTCAAATATATTTTAAGGACTAATATATATCAAAGAAAATCTCTCACTCTCACAAAAGAAGTCACATGCATGCAATTGGCACCACAGGCTTGCCCTTAGTGTAAATCTCTACTAATATAGGATCACTTAGTCTAAAATCAATTAGGACTTTTTATGGATGTAATATGGGCAAAGGGACGAGAAAGATATATTTAGGAATAGTGGTTAACCTTCCTAAGTACTTTAACACATCACAGAATCAACTGTAAGCGCAAATTCTTCAATCGCAATTTTAATTTCACAACTAAATTTATCCCTAACAACGTTCCCTCTTTCTTTAGGCACTACTTTAATCCATATCCACTAGCAAGAACAAGATATCAATTTAATCATCTAAAGATTATTTTCTTTTTTCTCTTTTGTAATTTTCACTAGTGGTGTATTCTTTTACTCCCTCCGTTTCAATTTATGTGAACCCATTTGACTGGGCACGAAATTTAAGAAAAGAGAGAAGACTTTTGAACTTGTGGTGTAAAATGAGGCACATATATTTTGTGTGGCTATAAATCATTGCATAAAGATAAATTGTTTCCAAATAAGGAAAGGGGTCATTCTTTTTGGCACAGACCAAAAAGGAAATAGGTTCACATAAATTGAAACGGAGGGAGTATAAAATAAGTGCACATTTCTTTCTTTTATTGGTTCCACTCAAAATCTACCCCACACTTAGTCCCTTCTTACTCCTTTTAGCGCTCATTTCACAATTAAAGTGCTTTAAGAGGTAAAAGGATTGAAACACTGTCAAAAGAACAAAAATAACATAGACTTGTAATGTGGATGCCAAACAAAAGCCTATAGGCTCGAAAGGGTTAAATAGGGACACATTTTATTTGTGATAAGCATTTAAGCTCAAAAAGATCAAAGAAAGCATAAAATCATTTTTCAAACCGAACATCACCTCAAATTTCGCTTCAACTCACATACCAGGCAAGTTTTAGACACAAGTACAATACATGGACTACATAAAAATCTCACTTCATACATGGCACATGACTCACTAAGGAGAGTTTCATTCTGACTCTCAACAAATGCAAGTATTCACGGAGCCACGAGATATTAATCATTAAGCATAAAGTGAACAATAGTCAAATAAATGAGACGTAGGCGTCACTAGACATGCTATCCAACTAAGCATGGCATCATCAATAATTTCAAATCATAGGGAAGATACTACACATGCCAAAGTCTAAATATGCTATTATCAAACAAGTCAAGGCACATAGGAATCTCATCTTTCTTCCTCTGTTTTTTTTTCTAAGTCCTACTTTAAAAAAAACAAAACAAAATACTACTACACAGTTTAAACTACATCCCATGGAAAAGAACTGAAGCACAACGAAAAATCACGGGGGTTTATTACTATCTAAAGGAAACTAAAAGACATATGTTTGGCTTTCTGTTTAGACTTTAATCCCTCAAAAAACTAATCTAGGAGATCCATCGTCGGGACAATTCCATTTTTTTTGAATTTTTTCATTTTTTTGACAAAAAACTACTACACTTGAGAACGAGTACTACAACTAAGCTAAATAGCATAGAAACTCACCCACACAACCTCCTCACCCACACTTAAAATTTTGTAATGTCCTCAATCCACACTATAAATAACAAGAGGGTAAATGAGACTCCCTGGTAGGCCAAAGGCCGAAGCAATAGCGGCTCACGAGGTACTCAAACTTCTCCCAGGCATGATCCTTTGTGTGGGATTCCCACACTTAGTTCTCACCATCTAGCTTGCTTTTCCACTCTTCCAATGGATTTTCTTCCTATTCTTATAATCCTACAAAATAAAAACAAACATTACAATGACAATAAGATGAAAATCAAAATAAAAGAAAGCAGTAAAGCTGGGTTGCCTCCCAACAAGTGCCTGATTTAACGTCGTGGCACGGCGTGAACCACTTTTTGTCTCCACTTGAACTTATGAATTGTTCCCCCAATTTGGCTTCAAGATTTTTGCTATGCTCGCGGGGTGGTGGGATAAATGTAATTAGGCAGCAACAAATTTTGCATTCTACACTTCTTAGCCTTCCGATGAGGTATGTAATTCTTTTCTCTAGCACAATAAATTCTAGAATGTAAGTACCTTGTTCCTCGTCGTTGGCTCCTTCAAAGGCTCAGATGACTCGATTTCTATGTCATCATCCAAACACCATGTTGAAAAATGCATGGAATAAGGACCAATGCATTCCAACTCTAGAACTGCATCGCTATTTACATCCTCATATGTACACATACTAGAGACTTCATATATAACATTATCTACTTCCTCATTGGACTCTAGTGTGCTTTCCTCAATATGGACATTATCAATAAAAGTATGGTCGAATGATTGACTCTCCACTTTTAGCTCCTCAATTTGGCGTATAAGTTCCTTTTCAGTTTCACACAACTCCAAACTATTTTATTGGGCGTTAGACGCATCAACCTTTGCAACCAATTGAGCTCTCAAGTCGTGAATAGCAGTGCCAAATTTTTCGATCTATTGTCCTAGTTCAACTCTTCTATTAAGTCTTTAATCTCATCTGTAATTTTCTCACGTTGAGCCTCATATATTTCTAACTTTTCAACTTGTTCCACCAGCCAAGTTGGACTCAAAATCTCCTCTTTTTCAAAATTTTTCTCTTGCTGGTACTTGCTCTCTTAATTCAATTCTTCCATATTAGCCTCCATTCTTGAGATTGACGCCCTCATTCTTTTCATATCTTTTTGAGTTCATACTATTGCTCTGCTACTTGCCTCAAAATCTCCCTGATATATGCATCACGTTCCATATCTTGTACTTCATTGCCCCTATCAAACTCACAAACATGATTAGAAAGATGACAATAAATTTAAGAGAAGGATGAAATTAGGACAACTATCTCAATGACCATCTTGACCACCACATATGTTACAAATATTCCACTCAAATAATTGAGATTGTGCACACAACTCACTCCCAGGAACATTTTGATATTTTTTCACCAGTGGGGTCCTTCGCTATATGGACAAGGATCATCAAAGTAAGAATAATCACCATTCAAATATTTTTCATTCCTAGATGTCATGTCAAAATAAGAAAAGAAAATACTAACTAAATAAGAAAATTAAAAACTTGAATAAAAATCAACTAAAAGCAAAACTTAGATAAATAATCAATAACTAAGTCCTCGGCAATGACGCCAAAAACTTGTTGGTTCCCAAAGTACATGCAAGTATTCGTGGCCGTCAAGTAATAAAATGACTCGAAAGTCGGATGTCGAACCCACATAGACTTAGATTAACTGTTAACTAAGCAAACTAAAATCAATTTAATATCCAAGATAATAAAACTATTAATTTTCTACCAAACTACTATTGTGAAAATTTAAACACGTAACCAAGGGAGATATAGATTCCGAGGTTGAGGTTGGTTTATCAATCCTATTGAGTTTGAAATTAAAACTTTTAATCCAAATTATCTATGATTGCTATTTGACCGGATCATTTATATAAATAGCATGTTCCCACAATACTATATGTCTATCCATAATATATCAACTCTATGTTCCTATGGTCTTGAATCTATCATGAACGAATATGATACGGTATTCAACTAAGCAAGACTGTTAGTTATATTCCTATCCTAACTGCGAAATCTTTCCCCGAGCCCCCGGTTCAGAAACAAGATCTCTCCAATTCTACTCTAATCTAAGCGTAGCTTTCCCTACATAGCATAGATAGTAAATAGAACTAAACTACTGGCCAAACAATTAAACAATTATGCACATAATTAGATAAACAACCAAAGATGATAACTCGAGTTAACAGTAATATATAATTAATAAAATTTAATATTCATGACAATCACAACCTTAAAATGTGAAGTTTAACTCCACATAGATATGGTAGCAAAATAACAAATCAGCAAAAAAAATAAAGATTACTAAGTTTGATGGAAGAAAGATGGAATCTGATGTATTCCGGCCTCCACGACGGCTCTGTGCTCTCTCTTGGTCCAATCTCTATCCAATCCTCTAAAAATGGGACTATTTATAGGTTAGGATAAAAGCCTAGGCGAAATAACCAAGTTCTAAATAAAAAAGGAGATATAATAGGCCGGAAACCCGGAATACCCTCGCCATGCGACATGCCTCACGGCGCCTGCTCTAACGCGAGCAAATAGGCTCGCGTCGCCTGCTGTTTTGCTGCTTCGTTTCTCATTTTCATTTGCTGCCTAACTTTTCAATCTAACTTCTTATCTTTCTTCATTTGTCCTTTCCTTTGTAATGTTACACTTTATTCATTGAATAATCATTAGCCCATTGTTTTAGTGCATGACTTATGCTTTAAATATTTACTTTGCTCCAGTTTTATTTCCAATACACCTACACATAAAATAAACTCAATTAAGCACATATACAATATATTTTAGCATGAAAGCACCTAAATGTAAGGTAAGTAATGCACTAAAAATACAAAATTATAACCAAACGTCATAAATCTTTTTGTAAGTACCTAGGCTTCCCATTTTTCATAAGAGGCCTACCGACAGAGATTTCAATTCATTATAGGTAGAATGAAGACCAAGCTAGCGGGTTGAACTTCATGAACATGGTTGGAAGAACCACTCTAGCTAAGTCTACACGGGGGGGGGGGGGTTGCATCCCCAGCCATGTTATGCAACATATTAAGTTACCTACTAAGGTGTGAAAACAAGTTGGTAATATACAGAGAAATTTTATATAGGGAACAACTACCGTCAAGAGGAAAATACACCTAGTAGGGTGGGTATTATCACTTAATCTAGAGAGGAAGGAGACCTTGGTATGCATAGAACTGATCTTAGGAACACTGCCACCCATGCAAGACTTGCGTGGAGAATGTATAATAACCGAAATGCTCTGTGGGCTAGACTCCTATTTCATAAACAATGTACTAGTAGGAACCCCACTAGTCACATTGCCCTAGGACTTGGCTCATCATTAGGAATGGGTGAAATGTGCGCAATAAGGCTACTAGGTGAATAGTTTAAAAGGGGGATAGAGTCAACCTCTACAGTGATAGATGGATCCAAAATATGGAACACCTTAGAACCTTGGTCTGTGGCCCCCTAAACAGGGAGGACGAGAACATGAGAGTGTCCTCCTGCCTTCTAAATGGCCATTGGACCCCCAACAACCTGTCTTTTAGCCTTCCTGACATTGTTGTTATAAACATCAAATCCACCATATTTAATGCCATCCCTGGTAGAGTAAATGGTATGATGTGAAACCAAACCTACAATGGGTTGTACTCAACTAAATATGCTTACACCATAATTCTTGAGGCAGCGTAGATGGCTTGAGTTACTAAAGGATTATGTCATCACCATTCTTTATCATCCGGACAAGGCGAACGTAGTTGCAAATGCCTTGAGCAGAAAGGCAGAAAGTATGGGTAGCTTGACATTCATTTCAGCAGAGGAGAGGCCATTAGCTTTGGACATTCAGTCCTTAGTTAACAAACTTTTGAGGTTGGACATTTTAGAGCCCAGTCGAGTTCTTGCATGCGTCATTGCCCAGTCTTCACTATTGGAGAAAATCAAGGCTCGACAGTTTGATGATCCGCATTTGATGGTTCTCAGAGAGACGATATTACAGAGTGGTGCCAAGGAGGTTTCTATCGGCGACGATGGTGTTCTGCGACTCCAAGGTCGTCTATGTGTTCCTAATGTCGATGACTTGAAGGAGAGGATTCTAGAGGAGACACACAATTTACAGTATTCCATTCATCCAGGCGCTATAAAGATGTATTGCGACTTGAGGCAGCATTAATGGTGGCGGCAGATAAAGAAAGACATAGTTGGGTATGTAGCTAGGTGCCTAAATTGCTAGCAAGTTAAGTGTGAGCACCAGAGGCCAGGTGGCCTACCCCAATAGATGACCATCTATGCCGAAGAGGAAGTGAGAGTGCATTACTATGGACTTCGTAGTTGGGTTGCCGCAGACCTTGCGGAAGTTTGATGCAGTTTGGGTCATTTTTGACAGGTTGACCAAGTCGGCACACTTCCTTCCAGTTATGACTACGTATACTTCACAGAGGTTGGTCCAGATTTATATTCAGGAGATAGTTCGGTTGCATGGTGTGCCTGTTTCCATCACATCAGATAGAGGCCCTCTATGTCACATTTCTAGAGAGCCACGCAGAGTGAGTTGGGGACCCATGTAGAGCTCAACAATATATTTCATCCACAGACCGACAGGTAGTCGGAGCGAACAGTTCAAATCCTGGAGAACATGCTCAAAGCATGTGTGGTTGACTTTAGAGGGCAGTGGGATCGATTCTTACCTTTGGCCGTGTTTGCTTACAACAACAGTTATCAGTCCAGTATCGAGATGGCTCCATTTGAGGCTTTGTATGGTCGGTGATATTGTTCTTCCATATGGTAGTTTGAGCCCAGAGATTAAGTTATATGGTACTAATTTGGTGAATTATGCCTTGGAAAAGGTAAAGTTGATTCAGGAGCGACGTAAGAGTTACCCAGATCAGAAGGCACGTGATTTATCATTTATGGTGGTCGAGAATGTTCTCTTGAAAGTCTCACTGATGAAGGGGATTATGAGATTCGGAAAAAAAGGCAAGTTGATCCCAAGGTTTATAGGCCCATTTGAGGTGTTTAGATGAGTTGGGGTGGTTTCTTATGAGCTTGATTTACCTCCCAGTCTATTGGGAGTTCAGCCAATTTTTCACGTGTCTATGCTCCGGAGGTATCACGCTGACACGTCACATGTGTTAGACTTCAGCACTATTTAGCTAGATAAAAGCCTAGGTTATGAGGAGCCAGTTTCCATTGTTGGCAGGCAGGTTCGCCAGTTGAGATCCAAGAGGATTTCTGCGATAAAGGTTCAGTGGAGGGGCCAACCAGTCGAGGAGGCGACCTGGGAGTCCGAGGAAGACATGCAGAGCAGATATCCACACTTATTCTGCACTCTTCGAGGACGAACGTTTGTTTAAGGGGTGGAGTATGTAACGTCCTGACCGATCATTTTGCTTTCTACAATGCCTTTCCCCTAAATAAGACTCCCCGTACATGTTTTTACTATTTTATGACTTGCGGGGATGGTTAGTTTCGGGATTTGGAAGGGGTTGGGTTTAAATTAGAACACTTGGTTCCTTAAAGTTGGTAAAAAAGTCTAAGTTTAACTTCAGTCAACGTTTTGAGTAAACAACCTTGGAATCAGGATTTAACAGTTTCAATAGGTTCGTATGATGATTTCGGACTTGGGCATATGTTCGGATCGAGTTTTGGATGACTCGGAAGCATTATGGTGCCTTATAGTAAAAGTTGGTTCTTTGAAGTTTTTTTTAAAGTTCTTTAAATATGGTTTGGAGTAGATTTTGGTAATATCAAGGTACAAATGGAATTCCGAGACCAGGAATAGTTTCGTAATATCATTTAATACTTGCACGCAAAATTTGGTGTCATTCCGAGTAGTTTAAGTATGTTTCGGCTCATTGGGAGTAAATTGAAGAACTTGAAGTTCATAGTTTTGATTTAATTGATTTGGAGTGTGATTCTTAGTTTTAGCATTGTTTGGTGCGTTCCTAGAGTTCGGGCGAGTCCGTTTTATGATTTCAAACTTGTTGATATGTTCTAGTGGGGCCTCAGGGACCTCGGGTGTTAATCGAACGAGGCTCAGACCAAATTTGGACTTGGGAAGCATCAATTAAAGCACCAGCCTTCTGGAATAATCGCACCTGTGAGGCTAGGGCCATAGGTGCGAGCTCGCAGACGCGAGCAAGGCCTCACAGAAGAGGCCAAGGAAGGGCAGCCCAGGATCTGCAGGTGTGACCCACGCTCCGCAGAAGCGGGACCCCATCTGCGAAACCGGAGCCACCCTGCCGAGGCACTTTCGCAGAAGCAGACTTCTGTCCGCAGAATGCAGGTGCGACACTGCGATCGCAGGCGCGGAATCACCGGAGGCAGTCTGGTTTTTTAAAACGGGACTTCGGCTATTTTGGTTCATTTTCTTTCATTGTTCGGCGATTCTTGGAGCTCTTAGAGAGGGGACTTCACTTATCACTTTGAGGTAAGTAATTTCTACACAATGTGAGTTAAATACATAGTTTATGGGTAGATTATAACAAGTAAATTAGTGAAATCACGAGTTTAGGTGAAAACCTAAGTTTTTGATAAAAATGAGATTTAACCACGAAATTTATTATGGAATTTAGTAAAAATCATATATTTGAGTTCATGAGGTTATGGGTAACAACTTTCTTCAAAAATTTCCGAAATCCGGACATATGGGCCCGTAGGTGAATTTTAGAGATTCTCCAAATAGACTTGAAAAATTACTTTGATATTTAAGATATGAACTTTTAAACATTTATTAATTATTTTGTATAATATTTGACTAGTTTCGAGTCGTTTGGCACCGAGTTGAGCGTTTGGGCACAATCTTGGACCGAAAAGTAGGCTTTGGGCGAGGTAAATCTCTTTTCTAAACTTGTAAGAGGGAATTTACCCCATAACTGAACTTAATTAATACGTGCTTCTATTTGTGGGGGGCTACGTACGCACGAGGTGACGAGAGTCCGCACGTAGCTACTATTCATGCTTATGTCCGGGCAGCTTAGGTTAACACCATGCTTTGTGGACACTATGT
Organism: Nicotiana glauca; assembly: GCA_026770625.1. Taxonomy (NCBI): domain Eukaryota; kingdom Viridiplantae; phylum Streptophyta; class Magnoliopsida; order Solanales; family Solanaceae; genus Nicotiana; species Nicotiana glauca. The sequence continues at coordinate 12,106 of MU771187.1, read as the reverse complement.
GATTATGTTTATTAATTGCATCGGATAGGGCTAAGGTTGAGGATTTTAAGATTGTAAAAGTTTCATGTTGAATTTCTTTATTTTGGAAAGAATTGTGGGATACTATGGTAACTTGAGAAATTAATATTCAACCGCGTCACAAGTATTTTTCAGCGACTAGGGTAACTGTTCCACTACTCTCATGGGAGCAGGCCGTTCGCCTCGGCAGGTTAATAGGTGCATTTATGGTTCGTGCCGTTCGACCCTCCGCATTGAATACAATTATGTATATGTATATTTGGATCGGGCCATACGTCTTTGACATAATTCGTGCGTAATACTGATATTGGAAGATCCTTTGTATTTGGTATTTAATTATTGGCTTGAGAAATTACATGTTTAAATGAGGGAAATGATTTGGTTCTTACTAGCGGTGAAATGATTGTTTATTTATTTCTTACTCTACATTCTATCGTCATTTTTATCTATCATGTTTAATTAGAATTTGACATAATTATATTGTTGGCCCATAGTAAGTGACGAAGTCGACCCCTCATGACTATTTCTTCGAGGTTAGACTAGATACTTACTGGGTATATATTATTTGTGTACTCACGCTAAACTTCTGCACTTAAATGTGCAAGACCTGAGGCAGGTGCATCTGGATATCAGTCTGGCATGCACACTTAACTTCTGGTACTAGCCTATACGGTGAGCTGCCCTTCCGAGCCATTCTGTAGCAGCTGGAGTCTTTCTTTTGTTTATACTTTTCTGCCTATTTCACTTCAGACAATAGACTAGTATTCTTTTGTATATTCTACTATAATGCTTATACACTTGTGACAACGGGTCTTGACATACACTAGTAGACTTATGATTTTGGGTTTATTTCTATGATTATGATTGCACTCAGTTGCTTTCTTCTTCTTATTTTAAATCTGTCATTTCTTAAATCTTTTAAATTAAGGAAAGTTTAATCGCTTGGAAATCTATTAAAAGAGAAATCACGTGTTTAGTTCACTGCCCACTTGCGTAGCAGCCGTGCTGGGCGCCATCACGGCTTATATTAGAATTTGGTTAGTGACACTTATTAGCTTAACACATATGGTGCAACCCTCCAAAAAGGATTAATGGGAGGCAATTAGGGTTGTGCACAAGCTAGCAAAGGAAGCAGGCAGAAACGGGAAAAAACTTTTTAGTAGTTCCTCTGGTGTTTGTCAATAAAAAATTATGGACAGAGATCCTATGAACTATTTTTGAAAGAAAGACAAGGGGTTGTAATAATCCTGGTATAGCAATAGACTATTGGTATTACTGTGTTCAAAATCAGAAAAGTAAACAAATGTTAGTTCAATAAACAAAACGTAAAATAATTTCGAGCCCACTGAATGCACAATATGTCCTTGAGGAATTTAATCCCCTCACTGCTACCCAAGGTATACGGATTAATTCCTCCCAGGATAGAACGGAATAACTATTCTGTGATAGCGACACTTCAAATCATAGAACTTCAGTGAACTCAAAAAACGGAGCAAATCATACTTGATATTTATGTTTATTTAAAAAATAATACAACAATGTAGAAAAGAGGGGAGAAGATTTCAGATTTTACATGTCTGATTTCATTTCTAAAAAATGAGGCCAAGCCTCTAAATTTATAGACACAGGAAGGGTGATATGGAAAGTTGCAATCTAAAAGGTGCCTCTTCCATTTCCCATTCACACCCCTTAATAAAACCGCAACAATCCCCCACATGAATGGGGAATGGTCATATGACGAAAAATATGGATGAAAATACTGTGTAATTCACAAATAAGGATTAATCGCATCTGGATAAGTAGGTTTCCCTTTGAACTTTCCGTAGTAAACTTATGTCGGATATACGCAGTCAATCGGTAGATTTGATATCTTTGAACCGTCGAGCTTTGGTGTATACCTGGACAACCATAAGTCACACAATCAATCCTTAACCATTTTTGGTTCTCACGATTGTGTTCGTTTCAGCCATGAACACTACCTGGTTTCATGAGTGCTTAGAGAATAGGCCTTTACTTTCATTTCCCTTAAAGCGGCTTACACTTAACACTCACATAGGTGATTTCTAAATGTGTAATCCTATAGACACACTATCTGGTCATATCCTGCCAGACTTAGATTAAAAAGCTTTAAGCTTTATTGACTCATCAAAAAGCCTTAATGCTTTACCTTGATTTCTGAACATTGTCTTCATCATGAGAATGGGTTGAGTTATTTGAAAATGTTGAACCGTCATTCATAAGTTTGTTTGATCTCTTTGAACCTAGATCTTGGGATCCCAATCTGCTAGGTAGAGTTGCCATCATGATGACTTGTCCTAGGCCTTAGACCCATTCCCTTCGATGATCTTTTAACTACCTCTCTAGATAAGCCTTTTCTAAGTGGATCTGATACGTTATCTCTTGATGTTACATAGTCAATCATGATAACACTACTAGAGAGTAGTTATCTAACGGTATTGTGTCTCCATCGAAACGCTCTCTGCCTTGCCTATTGCCGCTTGACTATCAAAGTGTATACATATAGGTGCCAAAGGTTTGGGCCAAAATGGAATATCTTCCAAGAAATTCTGGAGCCATTCAGCTTCTTCACCGGCCTTGTTTAAGGCTATAAACTCAGCCTCCACTGTAGAGCGGTCAATGCACATTTGCTTGTACGATTTTCAATATATTGCTCCGCTACCAATGGTTTAGAATCGGTTGAATCGGTGATCTAATTTGCATCACTATATCCCTCTATTATTGCGGGATACTTATTTTAGTGCAAAGCATAATTTAGAGTATATTTCAAATACTTCAAAACTCGTTTCATTGTCATGAAAGTTCAATGCAAACTTTCTTATGTCATAGAATAATACGTCTCGACTTTCAATTGCATATCAGATTATTAACTACACTTTATGTAGTAATAGTATATTATTACAACAGCTGGAATGATTGGCATCAGTTGTGACCACAACCTTTTAATATATAACATATTTCGCAACGACTCCGCCATTTCCAAGCATTTGTATGCTATTTATTCATACGTATATATGATATGCAAATTATAGTACCTTCATTTATGAAATAAATCCAACTTGCAATGGATTTTGGTCATATTCATCGGTTGGTTCACCTCGTTATAGACCAACGTATTAATACATTCGTTTATGAACGGTCATGTCCATACTAAAACGTATAGACGTATCTTTCTAGGAAAAGTCACAACCTTCAAAGTGACATTATTTCATAAAAAAACTAAACAATATAAATTTTTCAATAAAGAAAATGACCTTTCGAGAGAGGCACGTGACCAACTTCCGAATTAGTAGTTTCATCAACTAGTATTCATTAAGACAAAAAAAAACTGATGAATTTACCAACTACTATATCAATGGGGTTCAAAAAATTATATAATTTAGACATTACATCTAACATTGACTTTTGTCATGCATAAGCTAAAAGCCCCTCACATTTTAAATATTTCATCAACATATCATATATAATCAAATAATGACTATATGATTTGAAGTATTCTTAACGTAAATATATTTATTTACACTCATTAATTTTTAAAACCATTTGACAATATTATTTGGTCAAATCTCGCATGTCATTGTTTGAGTGCTTGTCTTAGTCTTTAAAGTGACTTAACAAGTCGACACACCTTCTTTTCTTTCCAGGAACCACAAACCTTTCAGGTTATTCCATTTAGATTTTCTTCATTCAAATATCTATTTAAGAAGGTTATCTTTACGCCCATCTGATGGATTTCAAGGTCATACACGACGGCTAACGCTATTACCATCCGAATAGATGTAATTCTTGTTACCGGTAAGCATGTGTCAAAGTAATCAAGACATTCTCATTGTCTTAATCCTTAATCAATCTTGCCTTATATTTGTCAATAATACCATCAGCTTTTATTTTCCTTTTGAAAATCCACTTAGAATCTAAAGGTTTATTTCCTGGAGGAAGATTAACCATTTTTCCAAGTATGATTACTTAATATGGATTCTATCTTACTATTGACAGCTTCTTTCCGAGGAAGACATAACTTCTTCCAAAGTTTGAAGCTCATTTCTGAAGAAAATATGATCCAATGGAAGCAGTTGTCCTTTGAAGTCTTGGATTCACCTCATTAGGTGTACTTTCTTTTGCTTCTTCCCGAGTTCGCTTAGCTATTTCACTAGACGACTCACATTCCTTCATTTATACGGATAAATATTCTCAAAAAATTTAGCATTATCTGATTCGATTACCGTATTAATCTGAATGTCGGAATTTTTTTGATTTATGAATCAGAAAACGATATGCCTTACTATTTGTTGCATATCTTATGAAAACGGAATCAACAGTTTTCGATCCGTTTTTTATCCTTTTGGGTTTAAGAACTTGCACTTTACCCAAATATCCCACACACTTAAAAATATTTCAAGTTGGGTTTTCTTTCTTTCATTCATTTTTCATATGAAAAAAATTTCATTTTGCTATGGGGAACGCGGATGAGTATTCAGTTGGCTGTAAGCATAGCTTCCACCCCACAAGTTTTGTGTAAACCAGAACTTATCAACTAGACATTCATCGTCTCCTTTGATGTTCTATTCTTTCTTTCTGCAATTCCATTAGATTGCGGTGACTAAGGGCGGTCGTTTGGTGAATAATTTCATATTCCAAATATATTTCTTCAAAAGGAGATTTATATTCAACGTCCCTATTACTTTGTAGAGCCAACCACAAGAACTGGTGTTTATGTCACGACAAAACCAGAATAAATGGTAAAGTTTTTAATCTTCAAACCAATCTGACACAATCAGAATTAATAAACGGTGAAGTTTTTAATCTTCAAACCGAATGATATCTGATACAACCAGATCTAATAGACGGTGAAGTTTTTAATCTTCAAACCGAGTATATGTGACACAATCAAATTTAATAAATGGTGAAGTTTTTAATCTTCAAACCGAATAATAAATCGGAGTAGAAAAACACTAAGATTTTACTCTTCAAAACGAGTATCACTTAGACTTTAATCTCCAAAAACGAATAGAATGTTACGATGATTTTAATCTCAAAGATTAAGTAGAAAATCACGCAGATTTTAATCTCAAAGTATGAGTAAAAAATCACTAAGATTTTAGTCTCCATAACGGGATTATAAATTCACGAGAATTTTATTTCCCTTTCCAAATGGTTTTTCCAACTAAACCATTAACACTTTAAATATTTTGATATCTTTTTCTAATCAAACACATATATGATCATCTTTACATATATTATATTCATGATCTCAAGAATACTTGAAGTATTACTGTAAGCCTAACTCATGTCTTACACCCTTAAATACTTCATTTATGTGGTTTCATGCATGCTACCAAGGCGATTTTATTTGGTAAACAGATTAACCGTATATTATTTCTAATCATTAACATGCAAATAGAATATCTTTTGAGATCATCACATAATAATTATCTATCCTTATATTTGTAGAAACTGAATCCATAAATCACAATGGATAGAAAATTAATTAAAGTTGAGCAAAGTAAAGAAATTTAGAACCCGATTTATTGTCACGGTTCCGATCACTCCAAGCAATGGCCGGAAAACTGTCAGTTGACATCTCACAAGTCTGGCGTTAAAATTCGTCTCTTACTCAATGTTTTAATTAGTTGTCGCTTTCTTCATTTTCTCAATTTAACTTTGGGAAGATGCAACGATCAGCCGTGTCGTTTGATTTAAATTTCTACTTGTCTTGTTCTCAAGATCAAGTTCTTAACCATAATGGACAAATGTTCCTTGAAAGATTGAGCCGTCAAAACCATCCAGTATACCTTGGCTAACACAAAATCAATTAATGAAAGCATAGGATGCCGAGAAGAAATTTTTTATTAGTGATTGTGACAGAGTTCTTCGGCGATCTATATCTGAGAAACTGTGAATACAATTCACTTCTTCATTTTCTCCATGGCATACGAACGATCATAGTTTTACTCAAAATTATATCTTTCAGCCATCGAAAAATAGTTCATTAAATTCCTTAAGATTGTTGGTATTACTATGTTCAAAATCAGAAAAGTAAACAAACGTTAGTTCAATAAATAAAACATAAAATAATTCTGGGCCCACTGAATGCACAATGTATCCCTAAGGAATTTAATTGTCATGACCCCAACCCTGGTCGTGATGGCGCCCAACACACTGCTAGGCAAGCCCGACCAATTTAATAACCTCAACCATTTTTATACAGTTTATGAAATAATTAACACAGATAAATTACTAAGTCATCATACTGAAATTCTGAAATAGAGTTAAAACATGTGGAAATCCCAATACCAATACTACTACACAGCCCAAAGAATCCGATGTCAAAACTCTGAGCCTCTAATACATGAGTATCAAACTACTACATATCGTTCTAAAGAAATGCGGAAATGAAACAGTAAGATAGAAGGGAAAATCAGGACTGCGGACTTTATGCAGCTATCTTGATACTCCCGGATAAGCTGCTCGGCAGAGAAGTCCTCACTCAGCCTCAGATGCACCTGGATCTGCACACAAGGTGCGGGGAGCAATGTGAGTACTCCGACCCAGTGAGTAATAAACATAAATAAAGGCTGAGAATAAGAAATCTTGAATAGGCACAAAGTAATTATATAAATGCAGCAATTTAAACCAAGTAGTATAAAGTCTGTAAACCAATGAATACAATTAAAGAAATACTGCAACAGATAAGCAAGTAAATGACAGTCAAATATGAAATGCAACACATAGTCCGGTACTCTCTAGTACCCGCTGCGGCGTGCAGCCCGCTTCATTTATTTATCGTCGACGGCGCTCACTGGGGGTGTGCAGACTCCGGGAGGGGCCCCTTACGGCCCAAGCGCAATATAAAGCCATCTCGTGGCATCAACTAGGCCCTCGGCCTCATATCAATATCAGTATAATACCGCTGCGGTGCGCAGCCTGATCCCAAACTCATTCCAGAAACACATAAGCCCCTCGGGCATAATTATATATAAATATTCAGCCCAAACTTCATTAAAAAAATTATTTAAGTTTCAAGTTTGAGAAAAAGTGGCTGAGTTTGAAAAATAGTATTAAATACTAGGACTGAGTTCAATAATACGTAAAAATGGTAAGAAACCAGTAATAGCAATCCCTGAAAGGTTCAATCAATTGGAACGAAGCCCAAATATGACAATCAGCTCAAATCATAATGATAACAGGTGATATTCAGTCAAATACGCAGTAAACTCATCTATCGGGACGGACCAAGTCACAATTCCCAACGGTGCTCTACCCCACGCTCGCTATCCAGCGTGCAAGTCACCTCAATATAGCACTACGATGTGCAAATCCGGGGTTTCAAACCCTTAGGACATCATTTACATCTATTCCTCACCTCAAGCTGGCCAAAATCCTAGCTCGCTATGCCCTTGCCTCTCAAATCGACCTCCTCGCACGTCGAATCTGATCAAAACCACAACGAATACGTCACAATATGCCAATGGAACAACACCCAATCAAAAACAATCGAAAAAATAGCAAAAATCTTGAAATTAGCAAAACCTGAGCCCTAGGCCCACTTCTCGAAATTCAGAAAATTTAACATCAACAGATTCCTTATCTCGACACGAGTCCATACATAACAACAACTCCCAAATCCGAGCTCAAATGACCCATCAAAACCCAATTTAAAATATCAAATTTCAAGCCCTAGTTATTCCCCCTTTTGCTAAGTTTTCATGAATTTCTAGGTTGATTCTACAACTAAATCATGTTTTTAGTTCATAGAACTCACCTACAATCAATCCCAGTCGAAACCTTCTACAATTCCCGTCCAAATGCTCTCAAGGATGCTCAACAATGGTGAAAATAAGGCTTAGCTCACGGATGAAATATTATTAAAAACTCTTCTGTCCAGGCTTCTTTTCCTCTATACGATCGCAGCCGCAGGCTTGCGATCGCAGTGCACAAAATTCAAACTCCAAAATTTAACACTACGCGATCGCATAAACATCCCTGCGATCGCAATGTCCAAACACTTTACCTTACGCGATCGCAGACTCACCCACGCGATCGCGATGAACAAAAATCCAAACTCCCAAGATTCCTCTATGCGATCGCACTAACTATCCCGCGATCGCACTTCATGAACTCTCGACTCTACGCGATCGCGATTACAACCCTGCGATCACATTGAACAACTGACCAGCCCCCAAAAATCCTTCAATGCGATCGCAAAGACTCTCCTGCATCGCATAGAGCAAAACTCTGCAGCACTGACCTGCAAATTTCTGCAGCATCCAAAGTCCCAAAAATCTTCTGTTGGCCATCTAAAAATACCTCGAGGCCCCCAGAACCTCAACCAAAAGCATAAACGCATCCTAAAACATCATTTAAACTTGCTCCAATCATCAAAACACCTCAAACAACACCAAAACCATCAAATTACATCAGATTCAAGCCTATGTTCTTTTAAAACTTCCGAAACACGCATTTGATCAAAAACCCAACCAAAACACCTCCGAATGACCTGAATTTTTTCACACACATCCGAAATCACCTAACGAAGCTACAGAAATCTCGGAATTCCATTCCAACCCTCGGATCAAAATCTCACCTATCAACCGGAATTCGCCAAGCCTAATTCTACACCGGACCTACAAAATCACTTCCGATCACACTCCTAAGTCAAAAATCATCCCTCGAAGCTAACCGAACCGTCGGAATCCATATCCGAGCCTCCTAACATATAAGTTAACGTCCAGTTAACTTTTCCAAAACAAGCCTTCCTTAAAGAGACTAAGCGTCTTATTTCCTTCTAAAATCAATCCAAATCAACTCGTTCACACAAGACACTCATAATGAAGTATAAAGAAGCAGAAAATAGGGGAAACGGGGCAGTAACTCACGTGATGATGGGTCGGGTCGTCATATCCACCCCAAATTAAACAAACACTCGTCCTCGAGCGAGTCAAGAAACATACCTGAAGCCTCAAATAGGTGAGGGTATCTGCTCCGTATCTCCCGCTCGGTCTCCCAGGCAGCCTCCTCCACGGGCCGACCTCTCCACTGCACCTTCACTGATGATCCAGGATGGCAGTTGGCTCTACCTTATAAGTCAAATCACCCTCCAACTTAACTGTACTGAAATCCAAAACATGGTACGTGTCTCCAACATACTTTCGGAGCATAGAAACATGAAAAACTGGATGAACGCTCGACAAGCTGGGTGGCAAGGCAAGCTCATAAGCCACCTCCCCAATCCTCCGAAGTACCTCAAAAGGCCCAATGAACTGCGGACTCAATTTTCCTTTCTTTCTGAATCTCATAACACCCTTTGTGGGTGAAACCTTCAGCAAGACCTTCTCACCAATCATATAGGATACATCTCGGACCTTCCTGTCCACATAACTTTTCTGCCTCGACTGCGCCGTACGGAGTCTCTCCTGAATCATCTTCACCTTCTCCAATGCATGTTGAACCAAATCTGTCCCTAACAATCTAGCCTCACCGGGCTCGAACCAACCAACTGGGATCTACACCGTCTCCCATACAAGGCCTCATACGGTGCCATCTGAATGCTGGACTGATAGCTGTTATTGTAGGCAAACTCTGCAAGCGGTAGAAATCGATCCCATGACCCTCCAAAATCAATAACACAGGCGTGCACCATATCAAATTAAAAATATTTTAGACCTCGGGACGTGCTATTTAGCCAATTTCATAGCCTCCCCAAAGATAATAACGCGCTAGTCACTTTAGGTACGCTTTTAATAATGTACTTTCTTAAACTCGGGTGCACATTTATGTGACCCAAATCCAAATCTCAACGGAGTCGAAATGTATCAATAACCACGGGTGCATTGATGTGACGTGGTTCGAGATGCGTTTTCACGACGTTGCAATTCTCATAAAAAATAATAATAAAGCGGTAAATAATCTTTAAAATTGCACTATAGGATAACATGTATTAAAATCAGATTTTAAGCCATTTATAACAGTTTAAGCGACCGTGCTAGAATCACAGGATTCGGGGGTGCCTAACACCTTCCCTTGGGTCAACAGAATTCCTTACTTAGAATTTCTGGTTCGCAGACTTCATTTGGAAAGTCGAAAATTTCCTCGATTTGGGATTCAAGATAAACCGGTGACTTGGGACACCAAAAGCCAAACCTTTCCCAAGTAGCGACTCTGAAAAGAATAAATAATCCCATTTCGAATAATGTTACTTAAAGTGGAAAAACTCCCCTATACACTATCCTCCGAGGTGGTGCGTGTAAAAAGGAGGTGTAACAGATCTGGCGACTCCGCTGGGGACGCAAACCCAGAATTCCGGTTCAGGGTTTAAGAATTCGAGCTTAGAATAACTGTTATGTTTGGCTTTATCTGATTTTTCTACATGTTTTCCTGCTAAATGTGCTAAATATTTTACAGCTTTGATATTATCTGAATTGTATATAAACTGTGCCGAAACCATTCTCTTCTCACCACCGGGGATGTGCTTACTGGTTGAGACTCCCTATTCTGTTAGCGTCATACCTTAAAATAAGAAAGACACAGGACAAGTTACTTAGCCGGATGGCCTTTTGGTTCCCGGAAAGTTGCCCCTCCTCGACTCGAGTTGTCCGCTCGGGTGCACAGTCTAGAATACATACCCAGGTTTTGAACCTAGAAAAACGTGACTTCATGCCGGATCCCCAGTAGGAACGCTTATTTGCATCATATTGCATTTGATTTAGGGGACTCAACACAGGGGTTGGGTCCGTCTAGGACAGGTAACCCGAAATGAAAAAGACCATCCTCCTGCATCTTGTTTATTTTACGCATTTATTTGCTTCAGACTTGCATGTTGACCGGCTTTTAAATATTGAAAAAAAAGAGAAATAGCAGTGTAGAGAATTAATAGCATACCAGTGCCCAAATACTGTCGGAACTCTGCCAAAATTTTAAGAAAATCGAAAAAAAATATTTTATCATTTTTAAAACAGTAGCAAAAAAAAAAAAGAGTTTTCATTTTGTTCTTCTTGTTTTCAAATTATTTGGTTGCAATGGAAAATACATTGTTAAAAAGAAAGAAAAAAAAGGGGTTCGTCTTATCTGCCCGAACTACGCGGGTCTGATTCTCATTGGATGTTAGATACGTAGGCAAACCTCATCGGTTCCGACCCCAATTTTTAAAAAAAATCCAAAAATATTTTCCTTTAGTTCCTTCTTTAAAAATCTTTCCTTAGAAAACAAAAAAAATAAAAAAAAATAGTTTTTAAACTCAAAAAAAAATGGTTTCATTCTTTCTAATGTCTTTCATCCGAAAAATCAATAAAAATCCAAATCTAAAAATACAGGTTTCCTTTATTTTGAAGTATTTTTCCAAAAAAAAAAAAAATCATAAACGAAAAAAATACTCCTTAGATATCTTTCTTTTGTAAATGTCAATAAAAAAAAAATTAAAAAAAAAAATTTTGAGTCCAAAAATATTTTCGCTTAGAAGTGCTTTTGTAAATAAATAAAAAACTCATAAATCCAAAATATTTTCTTAATAGTCCTTCTTTCGAAATTAAGAGGTAACATCCAAAATCCAAAAATATTTTCTTTCTTCCTTAGAAAAAGATAAACCAAATAAAAATTAAAACAAAAATATTTTCTTTTTACTTCTAAAATTCCCAAATTTCCAATCAAAAGAAAAGGAATTTTTAGAGTCTTTCTTTCAAAAATAAAAATAGAGTCAAATTCAAAAATAAAATAAAAAATTCTTTTCTTCTTTTAAAGCATTTTCTTTAGAAAATTCTAAGAAGAAACAAAAAAAAAATTTCCTTTAATCTTTTAAAGCATTTTTTTTTAAAAAAAATAAAAATTTTAGCTTATTTTCCCGAACTACGCTGGTTTGATTCTCACCGGATGTGAGATATGTAGGCAACCCTCATCGGGTCCAACCTCCCTTTTGCAAAACTAGCCCAAAAAATGTCAAGATTCTAATTTTTATCATAAATAAGTCGGGTGATGCCATTCTTTTTTAAAATAAATCGAATGCCCCCAAAAGGGCGCCGGAAGGCTGTTTTTGCAAGAACAGCCACTCTGAGTCATTTTTAAATGGTTTGCGGGCACA
>MU771172.1:15253-57691 GCA_026770625.1 Nicotiana glauca | reverse complement strand
ACAAACTAAAAATTATTTTATTTTGAATTTTTTGGGAGTAATTCTCATAGGGCAAAAATTACGTGCTTACACTGAGGACGATGAGGATGAGGCCACTGGGCCATAGCTGCCGAAAAGGGGGAACGTCTACTCCCCGCCTTCTTCGTTGTGTATATAGCTTTCATTATATGTCGTAGGTTGAGATTGTGCTCCACCGTTAATTTGTAAAAATAAGAGGGGGAACCCTGTATTTTGTATCTTCTATATTTCTACTCGATGGAGTTTCAATTGAGTCGATTCGACCTTGTATTGGCAGAAACCTCCGAACCTACAATGTGGACCCTATATTTATCAGGCCGGTGATAGCGGCTTTCATTTTTTGCCCTTAGGCTTGCGTGCTTTAACCGTCTTCGGGTTTAGTCTCCGATTCGGGCTTGAGTTTTGAGTTTGCGTGGGCTGGCGATAGTGGCTCGTACGCCTTGGGTCAAAGTGACCTTCTATATATGTGGCCCTTAGGAATGTGTAGTTAACTGTTTTGGATCCGGTCTCCGAATCGGGTTACGATTCGAGCTCATTTTAATCTTCAAGTTTTCAATTTTCAAGCTGGCAACAATGGCTCTTGCGTTGCTTGGTCGTTGAGACCTCTTAATGTGCGTCCCGGAGGCTCGTTTGGATGGCGACAATGGAATTTATGCTTTTGCCTGTGGGCTTTTTTAGGCATTTTTTCCGCTCATTAAGGTCTTTTTGAAATGATTTTGCCTGACCCGTCGTCGGTTCTGGATAAACCTCGATTTCAAGTTGTTGGCCACGATATTCGAGCACCTTGGAAGGTTCTTTGTAGATCTAAGCGTTGTGATTTCGAGCTGACATGGTCGAAGCTCATTTGCCTGTTGAGGGAAGCCTGATTTAACCGGTTCTTTTCAAAGTATATTCGAAATAATGGCCTATGATTTTGTTAGCGACAGTCGGGCATCCCCGAGTCATGTTGATTTGGTTGGATCAGCCATTTTGACCGTAGTCATGTATGTTTGGTAGGGGTGGGCATATATCGGGTAAAACCGATAACCTGAACCGTTAATTATTTATTGGGTTATTGGTATTGGGTTATTGTGTTAACGGTCCGGTAATGGGTTAATTTTTTTTATTGGGTTATCGGTTTGGGCTCGGTTTGGCAATTCTGTTATTGGGTAAAACCGATAACCCAATAAGGATTAACTAATTTACTAGGTTACCCTTAAGTATATACATATTAGGGTTTCATAATTCATAGTTCACTTTTTGATTTCCCTATTCTTTCTTAGTTTCTCCTCTTCACGCCCTTACCAGTCAGCCCGTCAAGACTCAGGCTGGCTCAGTCGCATCACGCCCTCGCCAGTCAGCCCGTCAAGACTCAGGACGGCGTCAGTTGCATTTGTTAGCTTTTTTCTTCACTCTTCAGTCGCATCTTCACTTCATTTCTCAGATCCATCAGATTTTTCAGTCGCATCTTCACTTCACTCTTCAGCCGCATTTTTAGCTTCATCTTGATTCTTCGTGTAAGTTTTTAGTTGCTTCATCTTCATCTTTTTCTTAGTTTGTTTGAAAGCATTCTGGCTCTGGATTTTTCTTAGTTTGTTTGAAAGCTAAAGTGAGATTTGTCGTTTGCTTTAATTGTTGAGTCGTTTCAAAGTTATCTTGTGTCAATCGTTATAAAATTTATATTTTATTCATAACTAATAAACCTTTTAATCTATATACATAATTCTGTACTAGAGTAAAAAAGTAGATATCAATGTAAAAAGAGTTACTGCTAGTCATTTGAACAAAGAAGATCTTAAGAACACTGATTTTACTGAAACTGTTTTATACATTGCAAATCTTATAAAACAGTTTTATACATTGCAAAACTATTTTAGTTGTTTTATCTTATGGGGTAAACCGATAACCGAACCGATAATGATCGATAACCGATTAACCGATAACCAATAACCAATATCTTATCGGGTTATGATATTTGTAAACCAATAATCGGTAGTCAAAACCGATAATATTCATAACCGAACCGAACCGACTGATGCTCACCCCTAGTGTTTGGCCGGAGCCATTTTTTATCCCGAGTGATAGTTTAGACATCTACACCGAGGTTTTACCCTTTCGGGATTCTTACACATGCGACGTATAGCCTAAACTTCGGGATTTTGAGTTTTATGCCTGTAGTAAGGTCTTACAAATTGTTCGTGCATGTTGAGGTCTTACAGTTTGTCATGCCTGTTGAGGTCTTATAGTTTTGTCATGCTTGTTGAGGTCTTACAGTTTGTGCTGCTTTGTATAATAGATCTGGTTATATCGAGTCTTCCCGCTCGGGGTCTTACGGCCTCGAGTTTTCCAGTGTAAGGCGATTGATGATAGTCTTCGAGTCATCGAGTTTGCTTAGGCTCGAGGGCTGTTATTCGTGATCTTGGAGTTACCTTGTTGGGGCTTCATGAGCTTGGAGTTTCGACCCTGAGGTCGTGCGGGTGCCAAATTGTTGATGCTAATTCTCCGAGTATTTCGGGATGTATTTGGTGGAGAGGCCCTCACCGTGAGCATGTTGAAATCCCCTTTTCTGGAGTACGAGATGCTGAAAGATATTCTTTATTACTTGGCATAAATACATGTTGTTTTGTTGTTGCAATATCGGCCCGCACGGGCGCGGCTCCTTGGATTGTTCGGTCTGGTGCATCATTTCCTATTGGGGCTCCATTCATCATTTCCCGGAGTGGGGCTTGTTGTAAAGAAAGTCCCATAGGATCGCTGAATCCTTCTTGGGAAGTGCGTGGATGTTGCCTTGTTAAAAACCCCTACCGGTAAAAACCCACTTTGGGATAAAAAAACCGATCAAAGGAAAAGAGTGCAACGGATGCTTTGAAGCCTCGGGGTCTTCGGGACAGAGTGTCATCCTGATTACCTTGGTCTTTGACCTGCACAAGAGTTATCGTGAAGTAGAAGATGGAAATAGGGATGGGAGATTATACCTTGGTGGCGACGACGCTCCTCAAGTTCTGGCACTTATTTGGCGGTTGCTAAGTGGTCCTTTATTTGAACACGTCTGAGGCGACCATTAAAAAATTGTGTGGATGACGTGTTGGAGCTTGTCTGCTTTGTTCCTTTTGGCTATTTATCCTTCTCGGGATTGGTTTTTAGCCTGGTTGCTGAGAAATTCCCGAAGGTTCCCGTTATCAAGAAATTGGGCCACTTCCTCTCAGAGTTGTCTGCAATCTTCGATTCGGTGCCCGTGCGAGTTATGAAACTCGCAAATCAAATTGTAGTTCCTGTGGGAAAGATTCGAATGTACCAGTCTGGGCCATATAACATCTCCGATTTTACTAATGGCGGACACGATATCTGACAAATCGACGTTGAAGTTATACTTTGATAGGCGGGGTGCCCCTATTGGCCCTACGTACCCATCAAAGCCACCCATGTTGGGGGGTCCCCGAGGGTTCTGTTCTTGGTTTACCAATCGGTCGTTATAGGGCAGGTTGTGCTTTGGAGCATTTTTTATTCAATATTGACTCCTTCGCCAAGATCCTGCTCTGGTATACTGAGCCCAAAGGGGCTCCCAGGTGGTCGTCCTTGACCCTGATCTTTGACTGGTATCGATTGTGGACCTCCGGACAGGTTACGGCGGGATACTCAATCAGATTCTCTTTCAGCTTCCTTGATGCCACAGAGCTTCATTCATTCAGACCTTGAGTGAAGGCGTACACTGCTCAGTCGTCGGAGACCGGGGGGAGCTCCATTCGTTCTGTCTGAAAACGAAACACGAATTCTCGCAGCATTTCGTTCTCCCTTTGCTTAATCTTGAATACGTCAGACTGCCTTGTTGCTACATTGATGGAGCCGGCGTGAACTCTTACGAAGGAGTTCCCCAGCATGGCGTACAAATCTATGGAGTTAGGAGCCAAGTTGTTGTACCACATCATGGCCCCTTTTGAAAAGCGTTACTCCAAATTTCTTCAGTAGGACTGACTCGATCTCATCGTTCTTTATATCGTTGCCCTTCACTGAGCACGTGTAGGTGGTGACGTTTTCGTTTGGATCCGAGGTCCCATTGTATTTTGGGAGTTCTCGTATTCTGAACTTCTTTGGAATGGGTTTCGGAGCCGCTTCCTCTGGGAGCGGCCGTTGCACGAACTTTCTCGAATCTACACTTTTTAGGACAGGGGGTGCTTTTAGGATTTGATCGACTGTATAGTTGTAGGTCTCGACTTTTTTATCGTTGTCTGCTATAATTTTCTCACCTGATTCGATCCTTCTGGTGAGGTCCTCAAGCATCTTTATTATGGCAGGGTCGGCTACCGATCCGTTATTGCATGATCTCTCGGGTACTTGTTCGGGGGGGCTGTTTCCGGCATTGTTGTGCTGGGATTCTTTGGATGGCTTTGTAACTGAGCGATGGACAACTATTGTGCCTATAACATTTCAAAAATAACATGAAGACTAACTCCCTGTTCTTCCCGGGCTAGGGTTTTTTGGGCTTCCTGTTGGTCGTTATGTCTTATGCTCCTGTTGGTGTGTGATCTTTCATCGACATGTTGTGCGTCCTGTAAATCCGCGTCCGCTGGAATTGGTTCAGGCGCATCATTGATATTTTGTGGTTGCGTTCCGGCAGTCGGAATAGCCACGCCATTTTCCCCATGGGTTTTAAGGTTGTCGTTCTCGATTCTGTTCACCGAGCCAGACATTTTGACCTGAAGTCAAGATATCTTGGGCAAGAAAAAGTGTGAAAGATAACTTGCGTTTTTGTGATGGAACCAACAAGAAAATAATCACTATTATTTTTAGCCCCACGGTTGTAACACCCCGTAAATTAGAATCAGTTGTGAATACATTAAATGAGTATTAATATGATGGTTATCAATTGGTTATGATAATAAGTGTATAAGGCATATCATAAGTGATTTGGGGTCCAAGGAGAGGCCTAAGTCTAAGTCAAGTTTGAAAATTTTCATGATAGACTAAAATTTCAAATGAGCACGCACAAGACTAAACTTTGCACGAGAATATCTACATTTATATAAGGTTTTATATGATTCAAAACATATCAAATGAAATATCTTCGAGTCTAGTTTCTAACGCTTCAAACCGTTCGTCATTTGGACACTCATACCAGAAGTTATCTCCAAATTACCAATCGCTGGCAGAATTTCACACTACCGTGCCACCCCATGCGTCGTGCCATGCGGCGCGGCTGTGTAGATTAGCAGAGCATTGCCAAATTTCGTTAATAGACACACTTTTCATACCCCATACGTCGCCCCATGCGCCATGGCTGTGCAAATCTTCATTTTTTTCAACCCGACCCTATTTTGATATAAAACCTTCGGGGTTTATTTTTCCAACTTTATTTGGACGAATTTTAGGGTTTTCCTCCACTCACTCAAAACCTCCAACTACTCCCATATTCAAGGTAAGCAATCCCCATTATCTTGGTATGAATTCCATCATTTATACACTAGTATTGATGAAATCTACACATAAAATACTTAGATCTTCAAGGGATTTCTTCAAGAACTCAAAGGAGGGTTTTGCAAGATTTCTTCCAAAAAGGTAATCCTACACCTTAGGCTTACATGTATATATTTGTTAAGGGAATATGTGTATGAATAAGTATTGGGACCCTTGGTATGGTGATTAGAAACCATAAGTTCCCAATTTAATTACACAACTATTGTAGAGATTGAAAGATGTTTATTTAATGGAACTTTGTTGGTTGGGTGTGGATGGATGGTCATATATTTGATTTTGGAAGTTATAAATCGTTTAATTATGATGGTGGGATAAATTGTTGATGAATGGTGGTAGTTAGATGAACTAATTATATGGTGATGAGATGTAGAGATTTATGCCTACAAGGTGTTTGATAATATGCTTAAATGACTTAAGTTATGGAATTTGTTACTAATATTAGGTTCTATTGGATGTTGCTATTGTAATTGAAGGTTCTTAGTATTGTGGATCATTGTAGTATCACTAAGGGGAGAAATTGAGGTATGTGAGGCTAACTCTATTTACGTTTGGGAATGTCTATGATTCTCCCTAAGTCCCATTCATTATGACTATTACTAGTTTTCTCAGAAAGTAATTATGCCTTAGTTCCATGGATAGTCATAGAACTTCTATTCTCTAGCTTCGTAACTCATTCATGACCTTTATTCTAGACGTTGTGAAATCAGTACATAATCAAAATAGACTTGGGTTTGATGCCCACGAGTCTCAGTCTAGATTACTCAACATGTCATAAACTATTGAAGTTTCAATTTTCATAATCAGTCCATGAATATATGTCTCAGTCTAGCTCTACTTAGCATTCGAGTATCGTATAACTCATTATGATTCAGTATTTCAGTATCATGTATTGCAGTATAATTCTCAGTTCCTAATTTTAAATCCCTGAATGTTGAACCCCTGTATTTGGGCCTGAGGCCGTAGTTAATGCTTTATGCATCTCTGGGCTTGAGGTTGCAGTTTATGCTTTATGCATCTTTGGGCCTAAGGCCGCAGTTTATGCTTTATGCATATTTGGGCCTAAGTCCACAGTTATGTATACGTATACTTGGGCCCGAGACCGCAGTTTGTGCATATATATATTGGGCATGAGGCTGCAGCTTAATATTCAGATAAACAGGTTGCTCATCATTCAGAAGAGGGAGTATTCATATCCTTACTTCCTTTGTTCAGTAAATTATCAATTATCAACTATTATTTCAGTTTCAGTTTCAATAGCTATCATTTTCGTTATCTATTATCAATTCTCAGTTATCAACTTAGTTTCAGTTTCAGCATTTATAATTCTTTCTTTCAGTTGCTTTATATACCAGTGCAATTCAAATGTACTGATGTCCCTTTTTGCCCAGGGCCTGCATCTCACGATGCAGGCTCTAACTTACAAGTTGACAATTCAGAGCGCTAGGATTCTCGTACCAGCTATTGGGTGATCCCCATTTCTTTCAGGGCATTACCATTACCTTACAGTCTTTCAGTATTTACAGATAGTCAGTATTTTTAGTACTTCAATAGAGGCTTCATAGACTAGAGTAGCAGCTAGATAGAGTCACTGGTTTTTCATATTAAGCTCTGTTGACTATAAATATATTTCAAAATTGTATTGGTATTTTCGCACTTTGATTATTTTATTATTCATACTTTCAGTATATCAGCATGTGTTAGATTATCCTCCGCATTTAGTGTGTTATGATATCACATATTGACTTAGCCAGCCAGTTGGTTCGCTCGGTCACATGTAGTCAGGCTCTGAGTGTCGTGTTACGTCCAGGCCCCGGTTCAGGGCGTGACAAAGCTTGGTATTAGAGCACTAGGTTCAAGAATCCTAGGCTTCATAGTCTATGAAGCCGTGTCCAATGGAGTTTCCTTTATATGTGTGTGCCGGACACTCATATAAATGGTTAACTACCAAGACATTCAGGATTGTCTCACTTTTTTCTACGCTAGATCGTGCCATGAAGATTAGAGCAATAGTTAACCTTTTCTTCCTATCGAATACCAAACGTATTGGATGCCCAAGCGATAGGCAAGAAAAGCCTAAGGTTCTAGAGAGGAAAATTGCCCGTTGGGGTATATCTATGGAGTACATGTTGGAAACAAATGAGATTTGAGAGGATGTTGAAAGTGGGATGCAATGGATTATAGTACATATTAGAGCATAACCTAATCAGAAAGTACAAAAACAGTTATCATATTTTATGGTTGTCAGTTTATCTTAGTTACCAGTTAGCGGCCTTTCAATTAGCAGGTTTATGGTTATTCAGTATGCCAGTTATTTGTTATTCAGTTACCAGATCTCTAATTTTCAGTGTATCAAAATTTCTAGAGACTTGTGAGTATACAGTGATGCATGTGGATGCTCAAAGAAAATGTAAGTTACAGTGAATATCGCAAAATCTTCGCATGTTTTAGGGATTAAAACCCAAGACTCACCGGATGGTGCATGAAGTGATTATTAGATATGTAAGGCAGTGTATCTACATGTCAAACCTCATGGTGTAACAGGTCAAGAATTCAACCGCAGCACGCATAGAATTGATCATTATAGTTTTGGACAGAAAATAGCCTAAAGGAAATATAACTAAGAATAATATAATGTACAAAATGAGAACCAAGAGCAGGCGACATTGAATTTTAGGGAATTATTTTAAGTTGTTTAGATTTATTCAAATCAGAACTAGAAAGTACCATGTTAGTGAATTTGTATACGAAGTGGCTATTATTGTGAGATAAACGATATGACAATTCCCCTTCACATGATGTGACTATGTGTTTAGGCCAGAGGTTTATAGTCTGTAGTGATATTGAAGTGTATACGATGTTTTAAGTTAGATGTTCCAATTTTGTTTAAGACAGATGAAATTTCCCTAAATGTGATCCATGTGCATAGTTCAAAAAGAATGATAGTGTACGGCAAAATGTAACGACCCGACTGGTCGTTTTGAGTAATTGCACCCAATTCGGTAGTTTGAGGTCTCGAGCAGCTTCAAATTAGGTGTATCGACTTGTGTGCATGGTTGGATTCAGTTTTCAGATGAATCAGAATTGAATTGGAAGAAGGAACCTAGTTTTGGAAGTTTAGTGAAAATTTGACCGGAATTGGAATTTTGAGTAAATGGCCCGGAATGGGTCATGGGTGATCTCGACAGCTTCATATGGTAATTTTTGACTTAGGCGCACGTCCGGATTCGGATTTGGAGGTCCGTAAGGTAAATTGAGGCATTTCGGTGAAAGTTGGAAAAGTTAAAGTTTGGAAAATGGAGAAGTTTGACCCATAGTTGACTTTTATAATATCGGGGTTGGAATGCGATTCTGAGAGTTAGAGCAACGCCATCACTTCATTTTTGGACTTGTCTGCAATATTTGGTGTCATTCCGGGTTGAATTGATAGGTTTCGGCATGAGTTTTGGAAGTTAGAAGGTTTGAAAATTCTTAATTTAGATTCTTGGTGTGATTCGATGTTTTGGCATTGTTTGATATTATTTGAGACCTCGAGCGAGTCCGTGTTAGGTTATATGACTTGTTTGTTTGTTTGGACGGGGTCCCAGGGTCTTCGGGTGTGTTCCGGATGGGCTACAGGTCATTTTCCCTTATTTTTGAACTGCTGTTTTCTGCTTCTGGTATCCTCTTTTGCATTCGCGAACAGCCTTTCGTGTTCGCGAAGCTTTGTTGCTGACCACCTGAAATCCTTCTTCGTTTTCGCGTTTAGAGCCTCGTGTTCATGAAGCTCTGTCTCTCCCTTCATCACGTTCGCGTTCCCGTAGTTATGTCGTTCCACTCTTCGCGTTCGCATACTAGTTCACGCGTTCGCGAAGAGCAATCCTTGGGCCATCAGATTTCCCTTCTTCGCGTTCGTGGACTCATTGTCACGTTCGAGATGAGTAACATGAGCAACTTTACTTTTTCTTCTTCGCAAACATGATATTTCCTACGCGTTCGCAATGCTCAAAATCTGGGAGGACAGAATATAATTTCCAGATCGAGGGTTACACCATTTTAACCATTTTTGGAGTTCTAGAGCTCAGCTTTGGGCGATTCTTTGTGGGTTTTTCAAGCAAAACAATTGGGTAAGTTTTCTTCACCTAGAATAGAGTATACCCCATGAATTTGTCTTCATTTCTATCATTTATTTTGTGATTTGGGTTGAGTAAAATATTGGTTTGTGAAGAAAATTCCTAAAATGAAAAATCGTGATTTGAGGGGCCATATAGTATCAAAATTTATGAAATTTAGTATGGTTGAACTCATTTTAGAATGCGTGATCGGATTTTGTAAAATTTAATGGGTTCTGAGGTGCGGGCCCGGGGATCGACTTATGGGTCGATTTTTATATTTTTGTAAATATTGAAACTTTATTATTCGGAATAGTTCCTTATTCGATTTATGTGTGTTTTAGAGTTGTTATAGTTGGATTTGAGCTGTACGGAGGTCTTTTCGCCCGAGAAGTCCATTTTAGAGTACCGAGTTGTCATCTTTGAGGTAAGTATCTTGCCTAACCTTGTGGGGGGGGGTTCCCCTTAGGGATTGAGTCTTCTATGCTAATTGTAGTCCATGCATGCGAGGCGACGAGTGTATGCTCGGACTTATTTGTAGGAGATTTGCCTCTAGGGTTCTTAGGTCCTTATATGGAAAGTATCATGTTATGATTGGATTTCCTACTTGCTTAAATTTCCTCTATATGCTCCATATGATGTTGTTAGATTTTCTCTCATTCTTACGTGTTATATTGACCCTAAATTTCGTTAATTGAAGTGATTGCCTTCTTATTATTTTGATACTTCTTGGTTGTGAGTTCCTCTATGACTTCGTGCAAATAGGTTACATGTCCAATTGTTGTGGTTGCTGGTGTAATTATCACGTGTTTATTATGTCTTGTTGTGTAGTTGAGGTTTCATTGTGAAGTTAATTGTTGGTACAAGTTTGGTTATAGTTGATTCCTTTGCTGGGACATATTTAATTCTTACTGTTAGTTCCCTTACCGGGACGTGTTTATTCTTGTTGTTGAGTCCCTTGCCGGGATATTGTTGTTTCCTTATTATTCCCTTGCCGGGATTCTTTCGTGATTGGTATAGATTTGTGTATTGGGATCGGGTTACACGCAGCAACAATATTATATGGATCGGGTTGCATGCCGCAACAATATTATATGGATTGGGTTGCGCGCCGCAATAATATCATATGGATCGGGTTGCACGCTGCAATAATATTATATGGATTGGGTTGCATGCCGCAACAATATCATATGGATCGGGTTTCACACCGCAATAATATTATATGGATCGGTTTGCACGCCGCAATAATATTATATGGATCGGGTTGCACGCCGCAACATCATTACATGATTTGGATAGGGTTGCACGCCGCAACAATATTATATACTTTGGATTGGGTTGCACGCCGCAACAGTAATATATGATTGGGATCGGGTTGCACGCTGCAAACAAGAAGAATAAAAGTGAATATTGATTCTTATGGTGAGAATGAGAGTAAAAGCACGAAGGGTGATGCCGTGCATTTTCTGCTGTTGTGTTGTTTTGTTGTTATCAATTCAAATGCTTAAATTGTTTAATTCCTTTATTACTGTGATGCTTTGTGTTATAATCCACAATGTTTTTAATACCTCACCGTATTTATATATATTTATATATACGTTCCAATACTTCAAACTTCAATAATTGTTACATCCTTAATTCAATTAGTTTCTCAATTATATCCCATTGAACCGTCTGAGGTTGTATTTTTATTTAAAATAGATTTCTACTAAGTTTTAAGTTATCAACTACCATGTTAAAGGTAATAATTCTTCCGATGTTGTATTTTAAATTGAAAGGGGTACTTTCTTACTCAAATAATTTCAAAAAAAAAAACATAACTTCATCTTTTCTCACAGATTTTCCAAACTTATTTAGAAATTGAAATTTAATGTATATTATGTAAATAGGACTTCTTGAACATCTTAAGAGCATTTTTAAGGAAATTTTGTATTTTTATATCATGTGGATTTTCTTGTTAAGAGTGAGATGGAAAATATGTGGGCACGAGGTGTCATATGTGCTGAAAGTTCGAAGGTTGAGATTATGAGATGAAAAATCGAGGATTGGAATGGTCGGGATGGTGTATTAAACATGATGTAATTGATTGAGTTGACATTGTTTTCTTTAATTGGATACATTTTTACTTTTCTCTGTCTCTGTTACGTCAGTGTTGAATTGCTTGGGTTATCTGATTTACTTGGTTTTCGTTTGTTATTAACCGTGTTCTCCTTTTATTAATTATACTATTTGTACTTGGATTTTCTCTCCGCGGTTGATATTACTTCGTTATCTTTAGTTTGATGTTTATTTATCATATCTTGTTCATTTCATTTGACTAGTAGGTGTCATGAATGTTTCTCATCACTACTCCACCGAGGTTAGTCTTGATACTTACTGGGCACCGCAATGGTGTGATCATACTACACATCTGTACATTTTTTTATGTATTGACCTAGGTATTGATCGATAGTAACTGTGCGGGTTGTCGCAGTGGAGATTCACAGTAACCTGTTGTTGCATTCGTAGGTCTTGGAGTCACCTTCATTTGTATTTATTTCCATTTTCTCCTTTTGTTATGGGGCAGTGATGTATTATTTTGTGTAATTTCTCTTAGATAGGTTTGTGACTTGTACCATCGGTTTTGGGAATTTTAATTTATTCAGAGTTGGTTAATTTGAAGTTAGTAAGCATCATTGTTAATTCAGTTTATGTTATGCTTACCTAGTTTAGAGACTAGGTACCATCACAACTCCTTCAGAGAAATTTTTGGGTCGTGACAAGTTGGTATCAGAGCTCTAGGTTCATGGGTGCTACGAGTCACAAGCAGGTTTAGCAGAGTATTGCGGATAGGTACGGAGACGTCTGTACTTATCTTTGAGAGGCTATAGAACTGTTAGGAAATTCCCCTTCTTTCATTCCTTATCGTGCGATATTGATTCAGCTTGAAGTATATAACTTATGTTCCTTTACATCCGCTCGTGTATAATATTACGCTCTTATCGTTCTCCATGCACCTGTGGTTCGTGATGCTACAGACATGCTACAAATAAGTCAGAGATACTCAGGCATTGTCTCGACATGTTGTTCAGACTGAAGACCCAGAGGTATATTCAGTTGATTATATGGAGGTGCAGCGGTTTTCGACATCTGGTTGATGAGTGCGAGCTGGGAAGTTTTAATTGGTTGACTAGTCGTAGGAATTTTTGGCAAGGTCATGAGGTGGGTGTTGATTGGGAGTAGTTAGTGGTATTGGAGTACCTTGTGATTTATGTTGTGCGAGTTGTGAAGAGTAGTTTTGTGGATTATCAGACGTTGTTTCCCATGGATTTGCACCAAGTGGAGGAGTCCAATGGCGGCATTCAGATTGAAGAGTTAGATTTATATCAATTTTGGCCTAAGGTATGTGTATATGCGGTATCGGTAGGTTCTCGGACTTGGGGTATGACCGGGGTCTAAGATGTTACAAAAGATGATGTTGGGACTTATAGTATTTCTACGTCAAAATAGATCTACATATCAGCATCAAGGGGAGTCGGAGGAACAACTTTAGATTCGCAGGAGGTCTATTCAGTGTGGGTATCGTGGCTGAGGCAGAATGGGGTGATTTATACGAAATGTAGTGGTTTATGAGTTTCTCGATACATGGTTCATGCTAGAGTCATTTGTATGTGGGGCTTTGATGGGAGTTATTGCATATCGACTATCCAAAGAAATGAGTCAGTTCAGTAGTGTTGGGTCAGCATAGCAACGGAAGTAAATGGTCCTTTTGTATCGGAATTCTCTACTGGCATTTGTGGCAGCACTCTTGGATTGGATGGCTTGTGTGACTCGGTTAAGATGGGGAGGTGCAGTCCCGATGGCTTGGATATATGCGGGCGGATCTCGGAGGGTTCTTGATGGTTTGACTACGGCTTGAGTTGGGTGTCTTCTATGGGCATAAAGAATATGTGGTACATTGCAGTTTTCTCCTGAATCAGTATCTGAAATTAATATAGTGTTGGTATTACTGGCTATCATATGGGAAGAGTGTGTATTTTGGAAAGGACCTTGAGGTTTGGTTTGCGGGCGCGTGGCTGGTAGCATGGTGATTACTGGGTTTGAGGCATTTGAGGTTCATGTTTTGTTACGCGGCCAGAAACTCTATACGAGTGCTTTAACAGATCAATAGGGTGTGAGTGATGTATCAGCCATTTGATTTGCGTAGTTAAGTTCGGGTATGGAAATTTTGGTATTCCTAAGGTTTGGGGCTAGATGCCCTCATATATGAACTATTTCTTGTTTGCAGATTTTGAAGAAATGTTGAGAATATGATGATTAATGGAATGTATTATTGACGAGTTGTTGTGGATCCTTTTGAAGCATATTTATCTAATTGGGAAGGATCAAGATTCGATTTAGGCAATGTGAAAGTTCAATGAGAATATGTATCTTGTATCAGGTTAAGTTTGTATGCTCTTATGAGGTCACCATTTTGGTTATGTTATCAGGCAGAATGGATATTATTTGTGCCTCTAGCCTATGTTATGTGCTGCTCTCTTATGTTGTGATGAGTTGTGAGGTGGTATGATTATTCTACACGCATGTTGTAATTCTGATCGGGACTTATGTCGATGTGGGTGAGATAGCCCTCGTGATGTTAATTGCTCATTGCACCTCAGTTGTACTTGTTTCTTTTATGTCTTATTACTTCTATTAACTTTTTCCCACAGTTTTATTTGTGCACTCTGTTGTACTTGATATTAGTATTCGTATGATCAATGAGCTCGAGCATTTTGGCTCGATGAGTATTTGGGAGCGAGCTGCACGCCGCAGCAGATGTCATGTGATATACTGGCTTGATGAGTATTTGGGAGCGAGCTGCATGCCGCAATAGATGTTATATGCGATACCCTTTCCTTGTGTTTATTTGGGGTTCTGCTTTTCCTCTGTGGAACAATTTTATGAAAACTATATTTTCATTGTTGCACATGTTACACTAGTTAGAAGATTCTTCTACTTTGCTTTTCCTTACTTGTGTTACGTAACTGAGTTATTGCTGGTTCAGTGTACGAGCTGTGTAGTGTGAGAATTTGTGTGTTTCCATAAGTCATCAGTTGGACTGCTTGTATTGGTCGAGATGTGGTTTTTAGACCTAAGAGTGGCACTATAGTATTGGGGGTGAGGAGTATTTGGAAGTGTGTGGGTATTTCTGCTAAGATTTGGATAATAGCCCTGGCAGGTGAGAGGGTTTCTTGACTTGTTGACTTCATAGGCGGTTATGAGTTCCCACATGTTTCTTTATCATGGACAATGATGTAGAGGTCCGGAATAAGTGTATATTCAATATGAGGTGTGTTGCCGGCATCAAGGGTATTATTGGAATAGCTATGGTGGTCAGATGTTATTGCTTCGGGCATTGAGTTGTGTGGAGCAGCATGTGATTGTATTCGGGATTGGAATTTTTGGCTCGATTCAGCTTGTTTGGGTGTGTTCAGTGTGATGATATGGAATTCGGGCACTATGATGAAATTCAGATGTTGAGGTTCGGGTCATATTCTAAGGATATGGGCTAAAGAGGAGATGAGATCTTCAGCTAAATTGCATTGTCAGTTCTGCTTATGGTAGGTGATGGAGAATCAACCCCTGGTGTATGTATGGTGAGCTCATGCAGTGGTTCGATGGCTTTGGAGCGACTCCGGGCACGTTCGAGGACTAACGTATGTTTAAGTGGAGGAGGATGTAACGACCCGACTGGTCGTTTTGAGCAATTGCACCTGATTCGGTAGTTTGAGGTCTCGAGCAGCTTCACATTAGGTGTATCGACTTGTGTGCATGGTTGGATTCAGGTTTCGGTTGAATCAAAATTGAATTGGAAGAAGGAACCTAGTTTTGGAAGTTTAAATAGTGAACATTTGACCAGAATTGGACTTTTGAGTAAATGGCCCGGAATGGGTCGTGGGTGATCTCGACAGCGTCGTATGGTAATTTTGGACTTAGGCCCGCATCCGGATTCGGATTTGGAGGCCCGTAGGGTAAATTGAGGCATTTCGGTGAAAGGTGGAAAAGTTGAAGTTTAGAAAATGGAGAAGTTTGACCCATAGTTGACTTTTGTGATAACGGGATCAGAATGCGATTCCGAGAGTTGGAGCAGCTCCATCATGTCATTTTGTAATTGTCTACAAAATTTGGTGTCATTCCGGGTTGAATTTATAGGTTTTGGCACGAGTTTTGGAAGTTAGAAGGTTTGAAGGTTCCTAAGTTTGATTCTTGGTGTGATTTGATGTTTCAGCATTGTTTGATATGATTTGAGACCTCGAGCGAGTCCATGTTAGGTTATATGTCTTGTTTGTATGTTTAGAAGGGGTCCCGAGGGCCTTGGGTGTGTTCTGGATGGGCTACGGGTCATTTTCCCTTATTTTTGAAATGTTGTTTTCTGCTTCTGGTATCCTCTTTCGCGTTCTAGAACAGCCTTTCGCGTTCGCGAAGTTTTGTTGCTGACCACCTGAAAACCTTCTTCACGTTCGTGTTTAGAGCCTCGCGTTCGCGAAGCTCTGTCTCTCCCTTCATCGCGTTTGCGTTCCCCTCTCGCGTTCGTATAGTTATGTCATTCCGTTCTTCGCATTCGTGAAGAGCAGTCCTTGGGCCATCAGATTTCCCTTCTTCGCGTTCGCGGACACATTGTCGCGTTAGCGATGAGTAACCTGAGCACCTTCACTTTTTCTTATTCACAACGCGAGATTTCCTCCGCGTTCGCGGTGCTCAAAATCTGGGCAAACAGAATATAATTTCCAGATCGAGGGTTACACCATTTTTGGAGTTCTAGAGCTCGGCTTTGGGTGGTTCTTTGCGGTTTTTTCAAGCAAAACGATTGGGTAAGTGTTCTTCACCTAGAATAGATTATATCCCATGAATTTGTCTTCATTTCTATCATTTAATTTGTGATTTGGGTTGAGTAAAATATTGGATTTTGAAGAAAATTCCTAAAATGAAAATTTGTGATTTGAGGGGCCAAATGGTATCGGAATTTAGGAAATTTTGTATGGTTGAACTTAATTTAAAATAGGTGATCAGATTTTGTAAAATTTGACGGGTTCCGAGGTGAGGGACCGGGGGTCGACTTTTGGGTCGATTTTTATATTTTTGTAAAGATTGAAACTTTATTATTCGAAATAGTTCCTTATTCGATTATGTGTATTTTGGAGTTGTTATAGTTGAATTTAAGCTGTACGGAGGTCTTTTCACCCGAGAAGCCCATTTTAGAGTACCGAGTTGTCGTCTTTGAGGTAAGTATCTTGCCTAACCTTGTGTGGGGGACTTCCCCTTAGGAATTGAGTCTTCTATGCTAATTGTAGTCCATGCATGCGAGGTGACGAGTGTGTGCTCGAACTTATTTGTGGGAGATTTGCCTCTAGGGTTCTTAGGTCCTTATGTGGAAAGTATCCTATTATGATTGGGTTTCCTAGTTGCTTAAATTTCCTCTATATGCTCCATATGATGTTGTTAGCTTTCCTCTAGTTCTTAGGTGTTACTTTGACCCTAAGTTGCCTTAATTGAAGTGATTGCCTTCCTTATTATTTTGATATTTCTTGGTTGTGAGTTCCTCTATGACTTCGTGCAAATAGGTTACATGTCCAATTGTTGTAGTTGCCGGTGTAGTTATCATGTATTTATTATGTCTTGTTGTGTAGTTGAGGTTTCATTGTGAAGTTAATTGTTGGTACAAGTTTTGTTGTAGTTGATTCCCTTGCCGGGACATATTTAATTCTTACTGTTGGTTCCTTTGCCGGGACGTGTTTATTCTTGTTGTTGACTCCCTTACCGGGATATTGTTGTTTCCTTATTACTCATTGTACGGATTCTTTTGTGATTGGTGTTGATTTGTATATTGGGATCGGGTTGCACGCCATAACAATATTATATGGATCGGGTTGCACGACGCAATAATATCATATGGATCGGGTTGCATGCTGCAATAATATTATATGGATCGGGTTGCATGCTGCAACAATATTATATGAATCGGGTTGCACGCCGCAACAATATCATATGGATCGGGTTTCACGCCACAACAATATTATATGGATCGGGTTGCACGTCGCAATAATAATATATGGATCGGGTTGCACGCCGCAACATCATTACATGATTTAGATCGGGTTGCACGCCGCAACAATATTATATGCTTTGTATCGGGTTGCACGCCGCAACAGTAATATATGATTGGGATTGGGTTGCACGCCGCAACAAGAAATAATAAAAGTAAATATTGATTCTTATGGTGAGAAAGAGAGTAAAAGCACGAAGGGTGATGCCGTGCACTTTCTGCTGTTGTGTTTATTTGTTATTATCAATTCAAATGTTTAAACTGTTTAATTCCTTTATTGTTGTGATCCTTTGTGTTAGAAACCACAATGTTTTCAATACTTCAACGAATATATATATATATATATATATATATACACACACGTTCCAATACATCATACTTCAATAATTGTTACATCCTTAATTCAATTAGTTTCTCAATTATATCCCCTTAAACCGTCTGAGGTAGTATTTTTCTTAAAAAGGGATTTCTACTAAGTTTTAAGTTATCAACTCCCCTGTTAAAGGTAATAATTCTTCCGATATTGTATTTTAAATTGATAGGGGTACTTTCTTACTCGAATGATTTCAAAAAAAAAAACATAACTTCATCTTTTCTCGCTGATTTTCCAAACTTATTTAGAAATTAAAATTTAATTTATATTATGTAAATAGGACTTCTTGAATATCTTAAGCGCATTTGTAAGGACATTTTGTATTGTATATCATATGGATTTTGTTGTTAAGAGTGAGATGAAAAATATGTGGGCACGAGGTGCCATATGTGCTGAAAGTTCGAAGGATGAGATTATGATATGAGAAATCGAGGATTGGAATGGTCGGGATGGTGTATTAAACATGATGTGATTGATTAAGTTGACATTGTTTTCTTTCATTGGATACATTCTTACTTTTCTCCGTCTATGTTACGTCAGTGTTGAATTGCTTGGGTTATCTGATTTATTTGGTTTCCGTTTGTTACTATCTGTGTTCTCCCTTTATTGATTATATTGTTTGTACTTGGATTTTCTCTCCGCGGTTGATATTACTTTGTTATCTTTATTTTGAAGTTTATTTATCATATCCTGTCCATTTCATTTGACCAGTAGGTGTCCTGACTGTTCCTCATCACCACCCCACCGAGGTTAGTCTTGATACTTATTGGGCACCGCCATGATGTGCTCATACAACACTTATGTACATTTTTTTGTGTGTACAGATCCAGGTATTGATCGATAATAGCTTTGTGGGTCACCGCAGTGGAGACTCACGGTAACCTGTTGCTGCATTCGCAGGTCTCGGAGTCACCTTTATTTGGATTTATTTCCATTTGCTCCTTTTGTTTTAGGGCAGTGATGTATCATTTTGTGTAATTTCTCTTTGATAGATTTGTGACTTGTACCACCGGTTTTGGAAATTTTGATTTATTCAGAGTTGGTTAATTTGAAGTTAGTAAGCATCAATGTTAATTCAGTTTATGTTAGGCTTATCTAGTTTAGAGACTAGGTACCATCATGACTCTTTCGGAGGGATTTTTAGGTCATGATACAAAATAATATGGTCAGATAATGAGGGAAGTTAGGATATACCTTATGATTCACTTTAGTTATTCAAAGCATAACAATAAAACATGATGCTAGCAGGTGGTTAGTAAAAGAATAGTAAATAAATTTTGAGTAAATACAGTGAATTAGCAATTTCAGCAGAGCTAGTAGAGGTAAGATTTGATTCACTTAGTCAGGTTAACTCTAGTAAGTAGATGATAGTTTGAAATATCGAATACGTGTTAGAACCCAAAGAGTTTAAGTTAAACCCAAAGTATAGTGACAATGATAAAAAAAAATCAGCTAGCAACAAGAGATCAACTACAAAAGAATAGCCTTTAAGAATTATCAAAAAGAGGTTTCCCCAAGATTGAGTGTGAACAACGTTAAATCATTAAGGTTGTGTATGATAGTTGTGAATACCTTAGCTTTCCGTTATGTGAATAACTTCATTTTTCTAGCTCAGAAGTAGGTTGGAAGATTAGTCGTCATTGACATAGAGTGCAAAGAATTGCAGAAAATAAGGAAAGTTATTGGGATCCAACAAAAGAGAAGGATCCACAAGTATAAGATCTTTGGTCTAAAGGGTGATTAGAAAATTTTCAGTAAGTCCAGTTAGAGATTTGAAACACAAATAATTGGCATGGGATATGAAAAAGAAAACCAATTCGGTAATGAGGGAAAATTGTTAATTACCACACGGAATATGTCTAGCATGTGTAAGTAACACAAAGTGAGTAGAATGATCATCGAGCTTAGTTATTGATGATAAAGTGATCACATAAAAGCCATAAAATCATGCCTATTTATGTGTTATGAGGGTAGTTCCATTGCACAAGACTCTAAAATTTAGAGTACATGTCAAAGACTTAGATCACAATATACTATAAGTGTTTTCAGGAAGTGCTTAAGAAAATAATTAAGTGTGGGAAGTGTAGTTCATGATTGAGGTAGATAATAGAACTCTGGTGAAAGAATTTCACCGCTTAGCCCAGCTAAGAGTTCAATTTGCATACACCAAAGGTAGTAGAGTTGTTGTCTAGAACATGACATGTTCCTCCTTAGTAGCTGAAGTGAAGGATAAAAGGTTTGATTATCCCTACTTGTTGTAGCTGAAAGAGGGGATTCACATGCATAACACGATGGCTTTTGAGCAAGGGGGAGATGATGGTACTTTGAGGTACGGGGATAGATTGTGTGTTCCAACCATAGATGGACTTAGCGAGGGAGGAGGATGTTAGAAGCCCATAATTCTAGGTATTTTATACACCTAGGTTTCCCAAAGATGTATCATGATCTTAAGGATATTATTGGTGGAACGACATGAAAAAAGAAGTTGCAGACTTTGTGGCCAAGTGTCGGAATTGACAGCAAGTGAAAATCGAGCAGCAGAAAACAAAGTGTTTATCTCAGAACACCCACATCCTTTAGTGGAGATGATAAATATGGACCTTATAATAGGATTATCTCGCGCATTTTGAAAGCATGATTTTTATGGGCGAAGGTGTAGATTGCCAAAATTGGTTCGAAGTTGGCGAAGCGGAGTTGTTGGGATCAGATTTGGTTGATCAGTCTATGGAGAAAGTCAAGTTGATTGAAGAGCATTTGAAGACAGCTCAGAGTCGCCAAAAGTCCTATTCGAACATGCAACATAGAGACCTAGAGTTTCAAGTTGATGATTGGGTATTTCTAAAAGTTTCACCTATAAAAGATGTCATAAGATTTCGACAGAAAGGAAAGCTCAATCCAAGATACATCGGACCATGTAGGATCCTATGAAGGATCGGGTAAGTAGCTTATAAGTTAGAATTTCCACCATAATTAGTTGTTGTACACCAGTATTTCACGTGTCATGTTATAACATTCAAGTTTCTAGTATTCAGATCTCATTTTAGAATATTCAAGCCAGTTCAATACTCAGATACTCATGTCAGTCTAGTACTCAGATATTCATGCCAGCTTAGTACCTAGATATTAATGTCAGTTAAGTGATCGGATTTTCACGTCAGTTCAGTACTCGATTATTCGTGCCAGTTTAGTATTAATATATCCACGTTAGTTCAGAATTCACGTATCTATAATAAACAAGTATTTATGTATATGTATCATGTTATGTATTATTATGCCCTATGAAGATAGTATTATGCTTTGTTAGTTGGTAGCTATTTTGGAGAAATGTTGAAGGTATCCAACCTTCTCATTCAGACCTTGTATTAGTATCTCCATGTCTTTCAGTGTTTAGTCAGTTTAGTAGCCACTCAGTCTAGTACCTATTCACTTCAGTACCTCATCAGTTCAGTAATCATGTATTCATTCAGCTTAGTATGCAAGTGTTAATAAAAGTTCATGTTTCCACCAGACCCATTTAAGGTCCAGAGTTAGCCGAAGATACAACCAGGACAATCATTCGAGGACGAATGATCCCAAGGGGGAGATAATGTAACGCCCCATAAATTGGAATCAGTTGTGGATGCATTAAATGAGTATAAATGTGATGGTTATCAATTGGTTATAATAATAAGTGTACAAGGCATATCATAAGTGATTTGGGGTCCAAAGAGAGGCCTAAGTCTAAGTCAAGTTTGAAAAATTTCATGATAGAATAAAATTTCACAAGACCAAATTTTGCACGAGAATATCTACATTTATATAGGGTTTCATATTATGCACAACATATCAAATGAAAGATCTTCAAGTCTAGTTTCTAATGCTTCAAACCGTTCATTATTTGGACACTCATACCAAAAGTTATGACTAAATTACCAAATGCTGGCAGAATTTTACACTACCGCGTCGCCCCATGCGTCGCGCCATACGGTGCAACTGTGTAGATTAGCAGAGCAATGCCAAATTTTGTTTCGAGACACATTTTTCATACCCATGCGGCGCCCCATGTGCCGCGGTTGTGCAAATCTTTATTTTTTTTCATCCCGACCCTATTTTGATATAAAACCTTTGGGGGTTATTTTTCCCACTTCATTTGGACGAATTTTAGGGTTTTCTTCCACTCTCTCAAGACCTCCAACCCCTACCATCTTCAAGGTAATCAATCCCCATTATCTTGGTATGAATTTCATCATTTGTACACTAGTATTGATGAAATCTACACATAAAATACTTAGATCTTCAAGGGATTTCTTCAAGAACTCAAAGAAGGGTTTTGCAAGATTTCTTCCAAAAAGATAATCCTATACCCTTAGAATTACATGTATGGATTTGTTAAGGGAATATGTGTATGAATAAGTATTGGGACTCTTGGTATAGTGATTGGAAACCATAAGTTTCCTATTTAATTACACAACTATTATAGAGATAGAAAGATATTTATTTAATGGAACTTTGTTGGTTGGGTGTGGATGGATGGTCATATATGTGATTTTGAAAGTTATAAATCGATCAATCATGATGGTGGGATAAATTATTGATGAATGGTGGTAGTTAGATGCACTAATTATATGGTGATGAGATGTAGAGATTTATGCCTACAAGGTGTTTGATAATATGCCTAAATAGCTTAAGTTATGGAATTTGTTACTAATATTGGGTTCTATTGGATGTTGATTTTGTATATTGAAGGTTCTTAGCATTGTGTATCATTGTAGTATCACTAAGGGGCGAAATTGAGGTATGTGAGGCTAACTCTATTTACGGTTGGGAATGTCTATGATTCTCGCTACGTCCCATTCATTATCACTATTACTAGTTTCCTCAGAAAGTAATTATGCCTTAGTTCCATGAATAGTCGTAGAACTTCTATTCTCTAGCTTCGTAACTCATTCATGACCTTTATTCTAGACGTTGTGAAATCAGTGTATAATCAATATAGACTTGGGTTTGATGCCCTTGAGTCTTAGTCTAGATTACTCAGCATGTCAAAAAAATTGAAGTTTCAATATTCATAATCAGTCCATGAATACATGTCTCAGTCTAGCTCTACTTAGAATTCGAGTATCGTGCAACTCATTATGATTCAGTATTTTAGTATCATGTATTGCAGTATGATTCTCAGTTCCTAATTTTAAATACCTGAATGTTAAACCCCTGTATTTGGGCCTGAGGCCGCAGTTAATGCTTTATGCATCTTTGGGCCTGAGGCTGCAGTTTACGCTTTATGCATCATTGAGCCTGAGGCTGCAGTTTATGCTTTATGTATCTTTAGGCCTGAGGTCGCAGTCATGTATACGTATACTTGGACCCGAGGCTGCAGTTTGTGCACATATATATTGGGCCTGAGGCCGCAGTTTAATATTTAGATAAACAAGTTTTTCATCATTCAGAAGAGGGAGTATTCATATCCTTACTTCCTTTGTTCAGTTCAGTTATCAGTTATCAGTTATCAGCTATTATTTCAGTTTCAGTTTCAGTTTCAATTGTTATCATTTTAGTTATCAATTATCAATTCTCAATTATCAGCTTAGTTTTAGTTTTAGCATTTATAACTCTTTCTTTTAGTTGTTTTACATACCAGTGCAATTAAAATATATTGATGTCCCTTTTTGCCCGGGCCCTGCATCTCACGATGCAGATACTAATTTATAGTTTGACGATTCAGAGCACTAGAATTCTCGTACCAGCTATTGGGTGATCTCCAGTTCTTTCGGGACATTACCATTACCTTACAGTCTTTCAGTATTTATAGATAGTCAGTATTTTCAGTACTTCAAGAGAGGCTTCATAGACTAGTGTAACAGCTAGACAGAATCACAAGATTTTCATATTAAGCTGTGTCAACTACAAATATGTTTCAAAGTTGTATTAGTATTTTCGTACTTTGATTGTTTTATCATTCATACTTTCAGTATATCAGCATGTGTTAGTTTATCTTCCGCATTTAGTGTGTTATGATGTCACATGTTGATTCAGCCAGCCAGTTGGTTCACTCGGTCATATGTAGTCAGTCACCGAGTGTCGTATTATGTCTAGGCCCAGGTTCAGCGTGACAACGGTAGGCGCCAAACTGTTTACCGTAAAAATGGCAACAAAAACTAAATTTATAAATGAAATTCTAAAAATACGTGA
This sequence comes from Nicotiana glauca, assembly GCA_026770625.1. Classification (NCBI taxonomy): domain Eukaryota; kingdom Viridiplantae; phylum Streptophyta; class Magnoliopsida; order Solanales; family Solanaceae; genus Nicotiana; species Nicotiana glauca. The sequence continues at coordinate 33,528 of MU771172.1, read as the reverse complement.
TCTATTCCCAAGCCAGTTGTTTTTGAGCAGATGTTGTTAAGAATATGAAGTTTATGGCAAAATACGAGCTAAAAACAAGGCGATAATCAAACCTAAAGGTTTACTGTCCGGGCTTGTTTTATCAAGGAGATACAGGCTAAAAAGGGGAGTTGAACGAACCGATAAACCTGCTGCCCAGGCGTAGGATTGGTCGATGAGGGGCCTCAGAGTCGATGTTCGGGCTCGATCTCGAGCTATCGGCGGTAGTCAAAATGTGATAACAGTTAATATATGATTAATCAAGGCTCTTCATGGCTAATACCTAGCAATAAATGAAGAACAAGCGGGAGAAAAGTGAATGCCAAAGTGGTATCGAGCCAACTAGAACAAGCGAGTTAGAGAGAAGAGAGAGAGATATTATTGATCTTGTGGAGAAACAGTTGGAGCAACATCAGTCCTTTACAAAGTGGCATAGATTCCCCTTATATATGATAGGGAATACAATATAGTATAGAGTGCATTAAATGCAAAGATACGGGGATGGGACAGCTAGGCACGATGCTAGTGTTTGCTGATTCTAGCTACTCGCCTCGGGAATCCCCCGTCCTTGGAACCTTCGTTCGGTCGCGGACAAATTCCCCATTCTCGGAATCTTTGCTGGGTTGCGGACGAACCTCGAAGGAGGGAGCTCGATCGTAATCCTGCAGCCTCGAGATGCTGATATGGCTCCCCGAATGCACCTTAGCGGCGAGAAATAGATCCCTCTGATTTCACCGCATACAATTACATTCACGGGCGAAGGTATGTATGCCCAAGGATGGTCAATTGAACACTCTTTGTCGAAAAATTATACCATGTAGGATAAAATATTAGTACTTGTTATTATAAAAAAAATATAGACTTTGAACACTCTTGCATAGTCTTCTGACAAAAAGTATTCAAATTTTTAATATCCTTATTGAATTTTCTAACTTCATCACTAATTATATTCGTCTTTCGGCTTTTTTTATTTCCTTTTCAAAAGAAATTTTACGTTTCTCTTTTCCTTTTCTTTCTAATTTGGCATACAAAAAAAAGAATTTTTCATAAAGCACCATCTTTTAGCCCTAATTAGCCATTTATAGATACCCTTTGCTATATTACTTGTTATAGATACCTTTTATGTTTTTATACAATGTATTTCATGTATTTAACCAGTTGTATTCATTAATAGAACCAAAAAATAGGCATAACAACGGGAACTCCAGCTAATGGGTATCTGTATTTATCTGTATTCAAGCTGAATACAAATAAAATACAGTAACATTTTTGCGCAAATTCTGGGAAGTTAAACTTGTTAAAAACAGAAGGAAATAAATTCACATGATAGTCTCCTAATTTAACTCAAAGAAATAATACGAGGACACATTAATTTGCTCAAAGAAAGTAGAATAATCTTCTCCCTTTTTTCGTGAAAAGAAGCAAAAAACAGAGCATCCAAATTCTTCAATTCTCTTCTCCTTTTTTTCGATTGATACAAATTATATACAAAATAAGGTATAGTTGCTCTATACATATCATGGCTTTACAGTAAATTTTTCAGTAAAACTTACTGGAAAATTGAACATGTTGTGTGACGTTGAATCCGCCATTGAATACAGTTGAATACATTTCATATTTCATAGCAAATCAGTTTTGAATACATATCAGTACAACTACAAACACTTACAGTTGCATGACATAAAAAATAAGTAAGCTGAATACATATGAATACATTTGAAAACTTACTGGAAAATTGAACAGTTGCAAACAAAAATACAGTTGAATACATTGCATATTTCACAATGTAAAAGAGAGAGAACGTGTTTAGAGGAGTTATATGGTGATTATGTGAGAGAAAATACTAAAAAGGGGAGAGAGAAATATTATTTAGCATATATGGTGCCTTAAATGTAGGATGTAACTATAATTAGATATTTTGCTATAAAGGATAAAAAATATTTATAGGATGTAATATTTTAAAATGGTATTTATTTAAGATAAATAGGCTACTAAGGTTTTCTATAAGGCGTAAAATTTCCTACAAAAAATGTTCAATGATGAAAGCTAAAGTGGGCCTTTTGGAGTTTGAGAGTTCGCCTAATTTTCTTCACCTTAATATCATTAAATCGAATACAGGAGCGGAGTAATTTTGTTATTTTTTTGAGTCCTCCAATCAAAGTTGAATAATCTCCACGTAGGAAAAAGAAAAGAGATATGAAAGAGAGATAAATATTGATCCGACCAAATAAAACCAATTACCCATATTTTTCCTCAACTGAAAAAAGTATTACTTCTTTTATATCCATGTATCAACTAACGATTTGTACATTTGCGCGAATAGCTCCTGTAATTAGTTATACGAATGAAAAATTGTAGTACAATGATTCACTCGCTTTCAATGAAATCTTTTGTTCGGTTAAATATTTTTTGATGTACTTGTTTTACGAGTAAAAAATATTTCTAACTAAAAATTTCTTATCAAAATAGTACAACAACTTACACCATTTAACGCAGTTACTATTATAACATACTTCCTCCTATCCATATTATTTGGTGTTTTGTTTTTGACACACCTATTAAAAAACTGTTTACTCCTACCAACTAAGAAGGATTTTGATTAGTTAATCCTTAATTAAATTTGCATCTTTGTTAGTTGATAAGTTGAAAGAGCATAGGGATTTTGAGATATATGATAACTAATAAGAGAAAATTTGAAAACTAAAATTAATATTTCTTGATTATATAAAAACTAGTTATTTTCGACGAAATGAAAAGGTAAAAACACCAAATAATACATAATGATGGGATTATCAAATTATATTGAAGTGTAAAAAAATAAAATTATATGATCGTGTATATAAGTTAAAAAAATTTCTTCATATTGTCATGATAAAATTGCTGTCATGTGATCAATAGGTTACAATTCCAACACTGAAAAAAACAGCTTCTTGCATATAGGGTAAGGCTGGCTTAGTGCATCAGACTGCCGCTTTTATCGCCCTTGTGCCTAATTATAAAATTAGTTAGGAAATAGATTCTAAATATGAAATGAAATTGTAGCAAAGAAGAGTAATGTTATGGACGCACAACGACAGTGGTTAGTGAAACAGCAAAAACGGGGGATCAAAGAGAATGGGTGCAGTTGTGCCAACACTCTGCCAGAAGCAGTCGCCAGGTGATTGAGGACCAGCTCAATACGTACCTAAACACTCTCTCTCACACACACACACAAAATGAACACGCACTCAATTTGTTGGAGAGAGAAAATGGAGGTGAGAACAAGAGCTCCAGGGAAAATAATATTAACAGGGGAACACGCGGTGGTTCACGGATCAACTGCCGTCGCTGCCTCTATTGATCTCTATACTTACGTTTCCCTTCGCTTCCCTACTCCTCCTGGTATATATATTATATTCCTCTCTTCTCCTTCTCCATCTCCGTAAAATCTTTGTTAATGTGGAGGCTGTTTCTACTATGCATTGAATTTTGATTAACTATGTATATGACATGACTGAATTCTGAATTGATTTTACTGGATTGTAAATATTGATATACATGCCCTGTTTTGAGACTTTTACTGTGAATAATTTCGAATTTAAGTGTCCTGGCTGGCCCAACATTCCTGCATGCTAGTTGGCAGAAGCACTTTCTAATTTTAGGCCCAAAATGTGTATTAGGCTTTTTTATATTCCGTCTTCCTCTGCCCCTTCATCACCCCTTTCTTTTGGGTTCTTAATTTTGAGGTGCTTTTGGACTTTGTTTTCTTTTGAATGCTGCATTATAATGACATGTTTGATAGTGACAATCATGTCGTTCATATGGAGGAACATGTTTTCCATGGGAAATGTTAAATACTTTATCTCAGGATATCATTTTTTGGGTCATCACTCCAGTTTTTTTGAGAAGGAAAGCTAAAGATGACGTTATGCACAACTAACAGGGTAAAAATAGTTTTTTGGGTATATATAGATATAAATTATTGAATCCCCTTGATAGTTAATTTATTCACTCACTATGCAAGTTTGCATCTTTTCGAAATCCCTTGTTGGCTCTTCCATTGGACTTAATTGAATGAACTAGAAAGAAGAAAAGATGACTATTTTCGGACATTCTAAATCTGTTTCCTTATTCGTTAAGGCTCTTATATAGGGGTATCAAGCCGCTAAGCCACACTGTGAAAGTTTGGGAGAGCGTAGTGGAGATGCGGGTGAGGAGGCATGTATCTATTTTTGAGGGCCAATTTGGATTCACGCCGGGGCAATCTACTACAGTGGGAGAAGAATTGGTCACTTCGCAGTCATGATGGGGTTACACTTGGGATTAGCTCTTAGCTTATTTTTATTTTCTTTGGTGATGGATGTATTAGCACGTCACATTCAAGGAAAGGTACCATGGTGCATGTTATTTGCACATGACATAATATTGATTGATGAGACGCGAGGTGGAGTTAACGCTAGACTGGAGGTTTGGAGAAAGAGTTTGGAGTCTAAAGGTTTCAGATTGAGCAGGACTAAGACAGAATATGTGGAGTGCAAGTCTAATAACGTTACTCAGGAGGCTGACGTGGAAGTGAGGATGACATGGAAGTGAGACTGGATTCACAAGCCATCCCTAAAAGAATAAGTTTCAAGAATCTTTGGTCAGTAATCCAAGGCAATTGGGAGATCGATAATGATGCCACACATCGTATTGGAGCGGGGTGGATAAAATGGAGGCTAGCATCTGGTGTCTTGTGTGATAAGAATGTGCCACCAAGACTTAAAAGGTAAGTTCTACAAAGTGGTGGTTAGACCGACTATATTGTATGGGGCGGAGTATTGGCCAATCAAGAACTCTCATGTCCAGAAGATAAAAATAGCGGAGATTGAGGATGCTCAGATGGATGTGTGGGTATATCAAGAGAGATATGGTCAGAAATGCCGATATCGGGACAAGGTAGGCATGGACTCCATGGTGGACAAGATGGGGGAAGCGAGTCTGAGATGGTTCGGGCATGTGAAACGGAGATACCCGGATGCCCCAGTGAGGAGGTGTGAGAAATTGATAACAGTGGATCTGAGGAGAGTTAGTGGTAGGTTGAAGAAGTAATGGGTAGAAGTGATTAGACAGGACATGGCACATCTTCAGCTTACCGAGGACATGACCCTTGATAGGAGGGTGTGGAGGTCAAGAGCTAGGGTAGAAGGGTATTAAACAGTCGAGTGTCTTTCCTTTCATTTAAGTAGTAGTCCATATTCCTAGATTTTTATTACTACCTGGTTGCTTTTGTTCTGGTTTTTCTATTATCCTGTTGGTGTCACTGCTTCTTTGATTTTTTCACTGCTGCATTTTTTCTCTATTCTGTTTTGATTGGTTATGCATGCTTGCTTTGAGCCGAGGATCTATCGGAAATAGTCTCTCTACTTGCACAAGGTAGGGTAAGCTGCATACACACTACCCTCCCAGACCTCACTTGTGGGATTACACTGGGTATGTTACTGTTGTTGTTGTTGTTGTTGTATTCATTAGGGCTCTTGCTGCTGTTGTAGTTATTTCTTTTGTTTGATCTGACAAAAGGAAACCAACAACTGATCCTTAATTATCCTTTTTTGGGTAATTATTACTCCAGGTGACATGGTAATTTCTATAGTATAGGCTATAAAGATAATATTTTGGTGATGTCTACGAATATCCAATGTTGATAACAATGTCTAACTGTTGATCAGATGAAGTGATATGGAGTAAGAGTTGGGATATTTGCTAAGGAAAATACATCCACCAAGAATTTACGAAAGTCATTTCTATCCTTTTGGTGGAGCATTTTATTAGAGAAATTTCCATAATTCAAGGTGACCAAATGTTGTGAAATAATTTCATCAAGGAAACTTTTCGTGGAAAACATTTTCCATCATGCCAAACACATCAAGAAAGAAAAATGCGTTGAAACTTCATCCAGGAATCTAATGACAACCTAACGAACTTCATTTGACTGATTGTTAATTGGAATAATTGTTGTGATGTTGAGATACATCTATCAGCAGTTCAAACTGAAAACTCTGGGGATTGTAGCAGATGCTAAAATCCTTAATGAGAATGGTCTAATGGATATCTCAATCTGAAAATGTTCAATTAATTTAACTTCCATTTTCATTAGTATTACTTGAGTAGCTTATTGTTCTTGCACACCTGAAAGAGAATGCTTCGCCTGAACTGTTTTCCTTTTCATGGTGATCTATTGCATTTAGTTGTAACTTCATTTTGTGCTTCATTAATTGCATTTCCTTTCTGCTTAATTTCTTCGGCAAATAGATAATGGCAAAACATTAAGACTCCAGCTTAAGGATATGTCCTTAGAAATTTCCTGGCCGGTTGCAAGAATTAAAGAGGCTTTCCCTAACTTGGATGCTCAAGTTCCTATGTCACCTTCTTCGTGCTCACTGGAGACGCTTAAAACTGTTGCTTCTCTAGTTGATGAACAAAACATACCTGAGGCGAAGAATGGGCTTGCTGGTGGTGTCTCCGCTTTTCTCTGGCTGTACACCTCAATCCACGGGTCTGAACTCTTTTCCTCTTGTTAACCTTAGCATTCTTTAGTACAGACTTCACAAATCTCATTTTTCTCTTCTACTTGCTTTATCAGGTCCAAACCAGCAAAAGCAGTTGTCACTTCTGAGCTTCCACTAGGATCAGGCTTGGGTTCATCTGCAGCTTTCTGTGTTGCAGTCTCTTCAGCCCTTCTTGCTATGTCTGATGCAGTTAGTATGGATTTCAGACACCAAGGTTGGCAAATATTTGGAGAGTGTGAGTTGGAATTGCTGAACAAATGGGCTTTTGAGGGTGAGAAGATAATTCATGGGAAGCCATCTGGTATTGACAACACCGTGAGCACATATGGTATGTGACAGTCAATACTACATAGTGTGGTTTCCTTAAATGAGAAATTAGAGAGAAAAAGACATTGCAGTCAATCAGGTAAGGAAAAAAGTCCTTAGTGCAGGGAAATATATGAAAATTATTTCCAAATTGGGTGAATAGAGTTAGTTTGTGATTGAAAAGTAAAAGCAGGTATGTAAAAGCAGGAGAATATTAAAAATATCATGCATTCTAGTAAGAAAAAGAAAGAGTAAGTTGAATTAAGGCTAACTTAAGAGCTTCTTAAATTTATATTGTTGTTTTAAGATAATATGTGATGAAACCATAGTAAAAGTCTAGCAATCTTCTTTCGTTCAACGAGAGGAGAAATAAATTTAAGATAAACTGTTTCAAAAGAGTTCATTAGGGTTCTGAAATTATTTCTTATAAGCATCTTTTGTTGAATGAAGGAGTTTTCTCTGATTCTTAAATTGTTATCTGAAACTTATCTCTTTTTTTTTAAATACATATCTCTGTTCGGGAACGAACTTCATTAAATTATTGATTAGGACTCAAATATCATGCTCAGCATATAAAACATATTACCATTGCTGTTAAACAGTACTGCCATACAAATCATTGGATTTTCCACTTTGCTTTATCCTATTTAAACATGAGGAGGCTGTGGAGCCAGAATATCTTCTTTCTGGGGGAAGGGGCAAGCATATCAAAGATGCTCTTGTCATCATATAACACTTATTAGCATTCGGGAATAGTAATTGCAAATTTAAGAGTATCAGTGATCTCTCATAGAAGAAAATGCAGTTTCATTGATTATTTTACCTTTTAAGTTCCGGCTCACCCAAAAATAAGTACTCCCTCTGTTCAACTCAATGTATCATACTTTTGTCTGTTCCAAAAAGACTGTCGTACTTCCTTATTAAGAAACAATTTTAAATTTAAACTTCCCATTTTACCCTTAATGGGATGATTTATAGCCACCCGAAAGTCTATAACTTGTTTTAGACCATAAATTTAAAAATCTTTCTTTCTTAAACTCTGTGCCCAGTCAAATACTGCCACTTAAATTGGGGTGGAGGAAGTAGCTTTTAATTTGCACGGAGGAGAATAATTACTTCTCTGTCCTTTCTTCTTCTCTATTGGTTTACCAATTTAATTTGTTTAAATAGAAATTTCTCTTTTTAGTCGGCATGAAATAAGACATACGTCCTCCGTCGCATCTTGTGTGATGGTGCTTGATTGAGCACGAATTTTAAGAAATAAAAGACTTTTCACATAAGCTAAATATATGCAAGGTATAATTTACCTTTACTATTAACTGTTAAATGAAAGTTGGTAAGAGTTCCACATGTCACTTCCTACTTTTCTTTCCTGATAAAATCAATTTAAATATTGAGTGGATTCTCAATAAGTCATGTTAATAAGGGTAAAATGGGGATGTTAATATTAAATCGTTTTCAAATACAGAATTTCGTCCTTATTTTGGGGAAAAACTAATAAGCAAAGTGTGTTGCATAAAATGGATAGAGGGAATAATTAGGCCTTTTGATCATCAACAAAATTAATAATTAGGTTAGATTATCCTAGAACCTAAGTTTTCTATTTCATTAATATGATGAGCTGTACAAAAGATTATCTAATTAAAAGCACATAATAATTGGAAACCCTGAAGCCTTCTTGGCAACAGAAGATCTGTACAGAAGGCTTGCCCCTAAATTATATTTCTTTCATTTACCTTTTCTTTGTGCTAATTTCCTTTTCCGTGGTCTCTTTTACTTTTTTCTTGGGAGGGGAAGATGGGCAATTTCCTTCTATTTCTAGAATCATCAAGTTATCATTACATAACTATGCTCTACTTAGTTGCTTTTACTTTTTAATTCAGAAAATATAGAATACTTAAATCCCTTGAGATGCTTCTTCAAAGATTAATATTTCAGGATCTGGTAACTGCACCACCTGAAAAAATTTATGCGACAGGAAATATGATCAAGTTCAAATCTGGCGATTTGACATGCCTCAAAACAAACATGCCAATTAAAATGCTGATCACTAACACAAAGGTCAGAAGAAATACAAAGGCACCGGTAGCTAGCGTCTCAGAGAGGACCATGAGGCATCCAACCGCTATGGCTTCTGTGTTTACTGCAGTTGACTCCATCAGCAACGAGTTATCTACAATCATTCAGTCACCTGTCTCCGATGATCTTGCCATAACTGAGAAGGAAGAGAAGCTGGGAGTGTTGATGGAGATGAACCAAGGATTGCTGCAGTGCATGGGCGTTAGCCATGCCTCTATAGAAACTGTGCTTCGAACGACTCTAAAGTACAAACTATCCTCCAAGTTAACTGGAGCTGGTGGTGGAGGCTGTGTTTTGACACTACTACCTACACGTATCCTTTATTTTCTTTTTCTTCTGATAGATGCCCTTCTATTCACATTAGGAGTGGCAAACGGGCAGGGCAGGTCGGATATAGTTCGGGTCGAAGACGGGTAATGAAAAAACGGATAAAGTATCCGACCCGACCCATATTTAATACAGATAAAAAACGGTTACCCATATTATCCATGACTTCTTATTGCATATGATCATTTTTGGGAGAATTCCTAATCTCCCTAACTTGAGGAACCCCCAATTTGTGGCTTTACAAATGTAAAAGTTAGACCCGTTGGTTATCCATTTGTTACCCATTGGTTATCCATTTTCCAAATGGTAATATGGTTCTTATCCATATTTGACCCGTTTTTAAAAAGTTCATTATCCAACCCATTTTTTAGTAGATAATATGGGTGGTTAACTGTTTTATTTTAACCATTTTGCAACCACTAATTCACATTGTCTCCCTATCATTACTAAAATATTTTTAGTTCTGGATATGCGTTCTCTGTTCAGTGTTAGATATTCTCACATCAGATTTTGCTTCTCCTGAAGTATAGCTTTTTATTACATCTATTTTACTTCATGCATCTGCTCTCCCTCGTTCATAAGAGGGCTGCATTGGCTGATGTGGTGGAGATGCATTAACTGATCTGTCTACTTTATAGCTTAGTTTTTTTGTCTGAATGTCTAAATTATAATTGAGGGTAATGCAGTTCATATAGGAATATGCTGCTTAGTAGGTTACTGAGCATTACACAAAACGGTTAAAATATTTCTAGTGTTTATTAGGAACGTATTTTTATATACCTGTTTCTTATGGACATTTCAATATGATACTGCTAGATAGTTTTGTTAACCAAGTATAGTTGTGCCAAATTGACAAGACTAACATAGTTCTACAGATAGCAAAAGTTTGAACCCATTTAATAATTAGAAATCAGGATTGCAATTCCTCGTCTTGACTATAGTAACATCAAGATTATGTACCTTTTACTGTCTACGTATTCTCTCCGTCCCCCACTGTTTCTATCTCTTCTTTTTTTAAATATTCTTTATTACATCAGGAGAGGAGGAAGGAAAGGGGAAAAGGGGAAGGGATCGGATACTACGCAACTGATGGGATTTGAATCCTCCTCCTCAACTGTGGAAGCCATGAAGCTTATTAAGTGAGCTAACCCTCAACCCCCACTCTTTCTATGTCAGTGTTACTGTTTATCAAGTTTTTCCTTTTTATTTTCATGAAACAGGGATATCTAATCTATGTTGCTCGGACTCTCGGAAGATGCCGTCTGGTGCTTGTCGGATCCTCCAAAAGTAGTGTATTTTAGGAGGATCCAACACGGGTGCGGCAACATTTTTGGAGAGTCCGAGCAAAGTATCTAATGCACTTAAAAGCATTTGATTAGGTGATTGAAATTACATAACTACTCTAGTATATGGATTTGTGCGGTTGTTCATGTTGTTGTATTCCTCACTTTTCTGTTGCTGTACTTGCCTTTCACATGCAGGTGACAAATTTGCTAATATTTCCCATTATATTCTCTCACATAAACAAATAAAATGCCTGCTAAGTTCTGCACATTTCTCTTGTTTCCTTGACAAGAATTTCTAGTGCTATCAGGAACGGTTGTTGATCAGCTGATGGCTGAGTTAGAGACATGCGGATTCCAATGTTTTGTTGCTGGCATTGGTGGAAAAGGCGTAGAAGTTTCATTTAATGTCACTTCTTGATCATAACCAGATGCAATAGTTTGACGTCATGAGATTTGTCTGTGCATTGTTAAACGTGGATGTGGGGTTTGGGTTTGTGGGGGGTGGGGGGTGTCACCTTCCATTGTCATTCTTGTAGCATCTGCTTTAATTTGTAATTGATACCACAGCAATCGTTGTCTAATTACTGAATTTGGTTAGTATTTTGCAACCCAAGAAACATGGAGCCTTGCCCTTGAGTTGTTATAGTTCACGTGTTAATCACTTGAAGAAACTGTAGAAAATAATTCATTTCTTTTTTAATGTTTGGCCGGCAAAATTAATGAGATCCGTGGTTTCCAGTGTATGCTCAATAACAAGCTCAAAATTGTCAGCGCCTGGTGTTCTTGTTATCACAGCAGCAACAAGTGTGGTTAGACCTCAGGTAGTTAGCGTTAACATGTACACAGTTTGAGTTTGATTTCAACAACACGACAAAATTCCTAAAATGAAATGTTTTCACTTTTCAACAGCTAGTTTACTGTTTATTTAGTTTCTGTGTAAGTCAGAGGTTTTCGTAGGAGTACAACATTCCCTGACAGCTTGAGTTTTACCGTTAGAGTTAATTCTTATGCCATCTCCATTGGTACTCTATTTTTTGCACCAAATCCAAATTTGGTGCAAGAAATAAATAGAGTAAAATTGCTCCAATGGTTCTCCATTTGTTGCTCTATTATAGAGCATGAATAGTGTTGCACCAAATTTGGTGCAACACTATTCATTACTCTATATTTGGTTTAATAATATTTTATTCATTTTTTTTATTGTTGAACTTTTAATTAATTATATATTGTGTATATAATTAACTTTTATATTAAGATTTTTATAATTTTAATTTTATATCCTATTTTTTGATATATTAATTTTTGTATATATTATATTTATATAAAATTATAAGTTAATTTTATTATTGTTATAATTGTATAAAAAGAAATATAACCATTATTTAAAAATAACAATACATAAAATAAAAATACATTATAATTAAAGTACATAAAAGGAGGATACATTAAAATTGAAATTACATTAAAAACATAAAACATAAGTTTAGTAATCCCCTATGTCATTTCCAGGTGCACCATAATTACCAAAATACTGAGTGAACGGGGTAGAAGATTGTTGTGGTTGTGGTTGTTCAAATTGTTGACTTCTTTTATCGATTATTCGTTTTTGTTCTTGTCGCAAAAATTCACGAAGATTTGGATCTTCAATGGAATTCAAGTTCGTCAATAAAATTTTATTTTCTTCTTTGTATTCTTTTTGTCTCGAAGCTTCATTTCTTGAGTTAGTTGCCTTGTCCATCGCCTCAACAATCCGATTATTTTCCGAGTGCACCATTTTCATGTAATCGTCATCAACCTTTCTCTTCAATTTTGCTTTCTTTACCCCAGTAGGTCGTTGTGATGATGTGGCCTCATCTGCAACATCCTCATTTAAATTTAGTGAAAATGATGACAAATTACCCGACGCTACCACCGGTGAAGATGGAGTAGGAGCCTCAGACTCCGATGATGCATAAGTAGAGCCATGCTTTCTTGCGTTTGTTCTTCCAAGATCAACGTCGCTAAACTTCTCAAAATCTTTCATCATATCCCACACATGATCTAATTTAAAGCCTTTTTTAAAGTTCGGGTCTTGCATAAGTAAAGTTTTTGCTTGTGCAATCTGCAGTATTTAAGTAAAAGTAAGATAAACAATAAGCATACATATAAATATAGTATAATCAATTTACTACAAAAATACTTACGATATCTTTTTCGGAAGCACCACTAGGATGTAAATTTTCGACTTGACGAATACATCCCTTTAATTTTCTGACAAACTTCTCAATTGTTTGAAGTCGACATTGCACCGATCTTTGGTTGCGCTCCACCCAATTCTCTTCCTTTCCATGATTGTAACCTGCAACGATTCTATTCCAAAAATTATCTTTAGATTGATATATTCCCGTTATTGGATCTTGTGAAACATCTAAATAATCCAACATTCTTCAACATCATCTCTACACATTCTTCACATTCTTCAAATTTTAATCAAGTGTTCTTGTTTTTCTCCTGAAAATGAACTTTTATATGGGAGGTTCCTCTAATAATTATGATGAAAATTCCTCTTCATCATCATCATCATCTTTCATTGCCGATGATGAAGCTGAGCAACAACTATTCATGCAAACGATTCACATGAACAATTATATGTTGCAATAATATCAAAATAATTATGCTACGAGAGTTGGCTCCATTCCAGGTCATTCTATGATTCATCAAGATCGGGAAGGTGCTGATAATAATTTATTTCTTGATTATTTTTCGGATAATCCACGCTTTAATGAGGGTATGTTTCGTCGTCGATTTCGAATGTCACGAAATTTATTCCTTCGAATTGTTGATTTAATTAAAGGTCATGATATGTACTTCGAACAACGCGCAGATTGCGCGGGTAGATTTGGATTATCCGCTCTACAAAAAATTACAGCCGTATTTAGAATGTTGGCATATGGTTTGCCAGCAGATGCCACGGATGAATATGTCAAAATTGGAGAGTCAACTGCAATTGAAAGCATGAAAAGATTTTGTCGAGCTGTCATAGAGGTTTTTGGCGATCAGTATTTGAGATCACCAACAACTAATGATGTTGCAAGGCTTCTGTACATCGGTGAACAACGTGGTTTTCCAGGAATGCTAGGCAGTTTAGATTGCATGCATTGGAAATGGAAAAATTATCCAACAGCATGGGCTGGACAATATGCAGGTCGTAGTGGATCCCCAACAATTATTCTTGAAGCTGTAGCTGATTACGACCTTTGGATATGGCATGCATATTTTGGTATGCCCGGTACCAACAATGACATTAACGTTTTAGAATCATCAAATTTATTCTCCAATCTCGCTAATGGTATTGCTCCTCCAGCGCGCTATGTTATTCATGAAAAAGAATATGACACCGGTTATTATTTAGCTGACGGTATATATCCAAAATGGTCTACTATTGTACAAACTATTCGGGAACCACATTCAGCAAAGAAGAGATATTTTGCAATGAAACAAGAATCAAAAAGAAAAGATGTTGAACGTGCATTCGGAGTTTTGCAATCGCGTTTTGCAATTGTTGCAGGCCCGTCACGTTTTTGGAGAAAAGAGGTCCTACGTGATATAATGACCACATGTATTATACTGCACAACATGATAATTGAGGACGAGCGTGATCTTAATGCACCAATTGAAGATGCGCGTGAATGTCCAGCTCCTACGGTAGAAATGGTAGTAGATCAAGATCACCGATTTGAACAATTTTTAATTCGACACAAAAAAATTAAGGATAAAGATGCGCATTTCGCACTTCGTAATGCATTAATCGAGCATTTATGGGAGAATAGAGGCGAAAATTAAATATTTATGTGGTACTTAAATTAAATTTGACTATGATGTAATATTTATTTAATTATGTTTTATTAATGATTTCACTTTTTGTTAATTTATCCTTTATGTAAAATTTTGTAATAAATGATTATATAAGTGGTGAATGTGAATTATATATAATGAATATGGAAAAAAGAAAAAAGATAGTATTAGTTTGAAGGAAATAAAAAATGAAAAGTAAATAGAAGATAATAATATAATATAGAAGAGAGAGAAAATTTGGTGTAAAAAATAGTGTGATTGTTGGAGTAGATTTGGTGTTGCACCATTTTAGAGTGAAAAATAATGCAAAAAAATAGAGTGATTGTTGGAGATGCCCTTATTCCCTTAAATTCAACGAATCTGTTATGAGGAAGTTTCTAATATGTACTAAGCAAAGACATGACTTATACTGACATAAGATTCTTCGTGTTCCATTGATCTATATATATTTCTTCTCTTCCAATACTTGAAAATATAGTAGTCCCGCAACCTAATTCATGAAAAACATTGAGCAATATCGTAACAAATTTAAAAGCTCAACGTGATCAATAAAAGAAGTCTATAATCCATATAAAACCAACTAAAAAATTGCTCCATTGCTGGAGTAACAATACACACAAGGTGTTCCTAGAAAGCATAATTATCCAATATATAAAATAAACAAGGAAAGAGATGTTGTCACAACCCAATTTCTTCTATAGGCCGTGATTGACGCCCAACGTTACTCCTAGGCAAGCCAATAGTGAACTCACTCTATGATCTTTTCTTTTAGAAATTTAAAACAATTGATTTTTAATTTATGCATAAATAGGAAGTAAAAAAATACTTAATAAGATGAGAGATCACAAATTTTAAGATCAAATGAGATAAGTAAAATAACCCAAAAATAATCATGTGTCTACTAGCATAAATCTCCAAGACCTAGATTCACAAGTGTATGAGCTACTAGTAGAATATATAAAAGAATACTACACTATTGTCTGAAGTGAACAAGACAGCAAATAAAAACAAAAGAAAGACTTCGGCTGCTGGAGAACGGGCTCGGAAGGCAGCTCACCGCAGTCTCGTGGAATCAAGGAAGCGCGCCGGACTAATATCCAGATGCACCTACCTCATATCCTGCATATTTAATGCAAAAGTATAGCCTGTGTACATAAAATACGGTGCGAAATCTCCTCTTAGATCTTCACTTACCCCCCACCCCACCCCAGCCCACCCCACCCCCATTGAGCTCTTTTCAAGAAAAATATTCTAGTGCCAATCCCTCAGAAGGCTGTATTTCATGTGCTATCAGCAATCCTGAAAGAATCTTGTCCTGCCTGAATTACTGCCACTTGCTAGCATACTTGGTGTTTGGTGCAGTAGTGTCCTTTTACCACTCGCGCAGAGAAGTAATAGAAAGTAAGAAGCTATTTTTACTAAAACCTCCTAAATTTAGTGCATACACAACTTAAAAGTAAGTTACCGTAAAACTAAACTGTTTCATATTTGCTGTTATCCGAACGTTGATACCTAATTTTTCCCTCATATATTTTAAAATGCATATATACTTCCAAAATAGTATATTTTTTCCATAATTTTCTATAATTTTAAAAGGATTTTAATTTATTTATTTCAACATTTTATTATTTAAATAATTACTAATCGCATCACAAAATATGATTTATTACTTGATTTTTATTATTTATATTTATACTAAGCTTTAATCATTTTATGCATAAATATATCTATATCCTTAGGCTATAATTGCAATAACTTTGCAATAATAGCCCCTATATGCATAATTACATTATTCACCCGAAAAATGAACTTTTATATTTTTATAATATTAAGTAATTATTTTAAATTATTTCCATGCATAAATAGAATTTTTTATTATTTATTAGCTAATTTATAAATTATTTTATTAAATTAATTGGGTATTTAAAATTTAGCCCATTTTTAATTAACTAATTTCGGACCTAGCCCAATACTAGCCAGCCCAATAGCCTATCCATTACCCCCAGTCCAATAACCTAACCCAATTACCCTTACCCAATGAAATACCCAACCCGGAAACCCCTTAAATCAGGACTGTTGATCTCTAAGATCAACGGTCCACACCGCCCTAGCCCTTCTAATTAGCCTAACCCATCTAAACCCTAATCACTTCTCACCAGCCGCCGCCCTTGAATTCTCTCAATCTCCCCTTCTTTCACTCTCAAACCCTAAGCGTCGTCACCCCCAAATCCCCACTAAATCCCCTTCGATTCCAACTAGATATGGAATCATCTGGTGATTTCTTACCTTATCCGGCTCCCTTTCTCTACTGGCTAACCGATTATGGTATTAGATAATCACTTGCCTAACATGGCAAGTGGATCTCTCCTGGTTTGAACCGAATCTGGTTCGAATCTTCATCTCTTTCCATCTATGTTCTTTCTCCGTCTCCTTATGGTTTGAACCTCTGAGATTTTGCTTATTCCTTATTTTACCCTAAAGCTAGGGTTTAGATCCTTTGAAATCTGATGAGATTCAGCATTTATTTTCCGTTAAAATCATATGCATGTTTCTGCATGACTACCTGTAAATCTTTTCATGATTTCATTAAAAGGGTTTTTCGCTTAATTTTACTTACCCTAAAATTAGGGCCCCCAGATCTTTTCAAATCTATCAAGGTTCCTTAATTTGGAGTATTTTCTCTTTAAAGTTGTTGTGTATCTGTGTGTATCTATGTTATTTCTATAGTTATTTTTTTAATTGATTTACTCGTCTTGAAATTAGGGTTTCAAATCTTCTCTAGTTCGATTCTTTGTGTTTTTCGAATAAATCTCTTGTCTATGTTCATTATGCACAATAAGTGATTATTTCGTCCTTGTTTCTCTGCTGACTTTACGGTTTACCCAAAAATTAGGGTTTTGAAACCTTTTACTGAGATTTTAATCTTTCCTTTCTTGTATGATACTAATACTTTCTTATTTTGTTTGATTTACCTGTTCTTACCTTATTTGAACCAATGTCTGATTGATAATTTATGCTACTTCCCTTTGATTTGACCTTACTGGCCTGATTTTATGTTCTAGTTATTAAAGTCGACTTTTAATTAATTCTGGAATTATTCCTTACCTTATTTGACTACTGATTGACTCCATTAACTGATGCTAGCCTGATTTTATACATGTTAATTGATCTATGCCGACCTTAACTAATTGCTAATTATTTTTCATACCTTATTTCTGCGACATTGATTCTCCTACCTTATTTGGCTTTACTCTACTATATGCTATAAAACCCTTCAATATTCTGATATTTAAACACACGCTGAGATACACAAGCTCACACCTACAAACCTACACTTACACACTTACACTCACACAACTTATTTTAATCGATTATTACGCTCTAATTTACTGCACTTTAGTTGAGTTAGCGTTTTGCACTAACGGTGTATTTTATGCCTTGTAGGAGTGATTCCGAGCTATATAGATGTTATGGAATGAATTCAAGTAATTTGGAGCTTTGAAGCATGAGTAAAAGCCCAAGAAATTAAGCCGGGATCGTATTCGGGGATCAACGGATGATAAAACAACAAAACGAAGACTCGAAGAGGCATATTGCGCACTATCTAGTAAAATAGACATGACTTTTTGCTTAGAACTCCATTTGGGCTCCACAATATATGGTTGGAAAGCTAACTCAAAGGGATACAACTTTCATGTTTTACGTTTTTCTAAATTCCAAACGGAACAGGGTGAAAAATGCGGTCGAAACTGCGATCGCGAAACTGACCGCGGCAGAAAATCAGAGACCATGTTTGGCCGCGGTCCTACCGTGTTTTGGCCGCGGTCGCGCCTCTCCAGGCGTCAAAAAGAGTCCTATTTCATTTGGGACAAGGTCATTTCGGCCCTACACTATTCCA
>MU771168.1:73302-86960 GCA_026770625.1 Nicotiana glauca | reverse complement strand
GGCTTTTCAAATGTTTGGCCAATTTGAATTTAAGACCAAGTCTTTTCACTTCCCTCTTCTTTTTGTTGTTCTTTTCTTTCTTTAATTAATTAAAAATCTAAACTAAGTTCCTAAATTAATTCAAATTGTAAAATTAAGCTAATTATTTAACTATGTAAAAATGATCATTTTTTTTATTTTTAATTAATAGCACAATTAGCTCAATGTAATTAATTCCTAAATGCAAATTAACCTAAGGTGGCATGAAATTAAAATGTAATATTTTTTATGGTTTTTTCTATAATTTTTAAAAATGTTAAAAATGCATGCAATGAAACTAAATAAAGAAAAATACCTAAAAATTAATTAAAATTATTTTCGTCTATTTTTAGGAGCTATCTTCATATATGTCAAAAATCACGTGCTTACAATATTGAGAATAATAAGGATTCTCAAAATAATTCTTCACTATGTGAAAGTAATATTTATCATCGATTTGACATGAGATTTTATAAAGCACATATAGATGATTATGGTCCATTCATGATGTGAATGTGACAACATCTGATTTACGAATACATATTCATTCTTCAACGAATATGAACATGCTAGTGGTAGCGATTATACCACACTCACCTCTAGAAGGAGGTTTGAGATGATATAAGAAAATAATGTCATTATTATGGCATGAATGGTCATTAGTCACGTACCTACTGTACGCCAAAATATTTTGGCATTGTGATTAATAAAAGACATCGATAATGCAAGAATAGAACTTACACATTTAATTTTGACCATAACCATAATGGTATAACTTTCTCTTTCAAAAAGATATTCACTATATGGGTGTTGATGAATATGNATTATATTGAGACTATAAATAAAGAAAAGATTTAATATCTTCTATTACTACAACTTGTAGCGGGATAATATGTATGTGAAAAGCTACCCGCTTTATTCTTCAATTTGTACTACATAAATAAAAGAATACCAAAATGAAGTGGATATTTTGAAACTGATATAAAATCATTATCGATGTCAACCTTCAAGAAGCTAGTATACTGCGAAGGCTTAAGGATGTGAATTGATGCTCTCATCAGGGGGAGTTAATGCGAGTTGCACTCTTTTTCCCTTACAATATTTTGTCCCACTGGGTTTTTCTTGCAAGGTTTTTAATGAGGAAACCAAAAGGCATATTATTAGATATGTGTACTCTTTTTCCTTTACTAGATTTTTTTCCCATTGGGTTTTATTTTAGTTAAAGTTTTAATGAGGCACATTACTTATTGAGTAGACATTCAAGGGGGAGTGTTATGAATAGAATTCTATTTGGAGTGAATGTCTATCTTGTATATAGTTTTACTTTGTGATTAAGTTATTTTTTCCCTATAAATAGAGGGGTCTTACCTCATTGTAAATCATCCCAAAATTCAATAAGAATTCTCTCTCTTTCTCTGCAATATTGTTCTTCTTCTTTTATTATTTTATAAAAATTTTGAATTTCTCCTTTTACCTTTTAATGGGATGATTTTAGTCGGACAAATTTCGGTGATTTATTTTAGACCAAAAAATTAAAAATCTTCTTTTATTTCTTAAATTTTAATAGTCAAACACATTCACATAAATTAAGTCGAAACTTGTATTACAACATGTTTGGTCAAGCTTCTTCAAGCCAAAAGAACTTTTTTTCTTCAAAGCAAAAGTTTTTTTTTCAAAGTTGAAGTATTTGGCCAAGTATTTGGTAGAAAAAAATAGTATCTCTAAAAGCACTTTTTTGAAAATCACTTTTAAGAAAAATATACTTAGAAATAATTTTTAAAAATTTGGCCAAACACTAATTGTTGCTCAGAAGTATTTTTCAAATAAATTAGTCAAACACAAACTACTGCCCACCAAAGTATTTTTGAAAAAAATACTTTTGAAAAAAACACTTTTAAAAAAAATACTTCTTGTTAAGAATAGAATTCTATTTGGAGTGAATGTCTATCTTGTAGAGAGTTTTACTTTGTGACTAAGTCATTTTTCCCTATAGATATATGAGTCTTACCCCATTATAAATCATCTCAAAAGTTCAATAAGAATTCTCTCTCTCTTTCTCTGCAATATTGTTCTTCTTCTTTTATTATTTTATAACACGTTATCAGCACGAGACTCTAACCAATTGAGTAGAAGCTTTGGGATTGAGCATAATCATTATCAATTGTTCTATGAACTTACTTCATGATTAAATTCTGGATCTAATGTAACTATTTTACTTTTCTCTTTTAAATTCTTGACATTCTATAATTTGATTTTAAATACAAGTAAAGACGAAAATTTTGTTTGCAACTCTAATGGAGTTTGAAAGAAATTATAATCACCCAAAGTGGTAAAATTTCTATGTCTTGCCATGATTAAATTCATGTATGATTGTGGGCAAAGAATTGAAAACTCGTCCCATTGAATTTGCTCCATTCTTATTCCCTTTAAAGAATGTAATAACAGTATATGATATGTCTGAAAGAAGACAAAATTATTACTATGAAGCTATCAATGGATGTGGACGTGACAATAGACGAAATTATAATCATCATCATTGTGATACTGAGAATAATAAGGATTCTCAAAATAATTCTTCACTATGTGAAAGTAATATTTGTCATCAATTTGACATGAGATTTTATAAAGCACATATAGATGATTATGGTCCATTCATGATGTGAATGTGACAACATCTGATTTACGAATACATATTCATTCTTCAAAGAATATGAACGTGCTAGTGGTAGCGAATATACCACACTCACCTTTAGAAGGAGGTTTGAGATGATATAAGAAAATAATGTCATTATTATGGCATGAATGGTCATTGGTCACGTACCTACTGTACGCCAAAATATTTTGGCATTGTGATTATTAAAAGACAACGATAATGCAAGAACAGAACTTGCACATTTAATTTTGACCATAACCATAATGGTATAACTTTCTCTTTCAAAGAGATATTCACCGTATGAGTGTTGATGAATATGTGGTAGTACAAAATTAATTGAGAGCTTTGGAAGAGCCAATTACCACTATTTTGGAGAAACACAATTGATTACCAATAAGGTATTGTGTTGTAGTAAGTCTCAAAGAAACATATTCAGTTTCCAAAGTATTCGCGAAAGCGGTTGATTATATTGAGACTATAAATAAAGGAAAGATTTAATATCTTCTATTACTACAACTTGTAGCGGGATAATATGTATGTGAAAAGCTACCCGCTTTATTCTCCAATTTGTACTACATAAATAAAAGAATACCACAATAAAGTGGATATTTTATTGATATAAAACCCATATCGTAATAAACTTAGAGTTTATTCATAATTGCACACATCATGGTGTAAATCTGAAGTTTATCAATATTGATAATTTATTCAGTTGGCATAATTGGTTTAGCCATATCAATTTAAGTATGATGTGCAAAAATAAAAGAGAATTCACATGGGTAAATATTAAAGAACTAGAAAGTTCTTTACGAATTCTCTTACATTGCTTGTTCTCATTAATTAGTAGACCAATTAAAATTGGGATTGAATCTCATGAATGCTGGAAATATCAAAGGTGAATAGGGCCCATTCACCTGCCATGTATACCACATAAGATGCATCTATGAGATGGTTGCATGTGCGATTATTATTAACCCGCAACCTGGTGTTTGCGAGGTAACTTGCTCAATAATTTAATTTAGAGCATATTCCAGATTTTCTATTCAAGAAGTTCATCTTGATAAGTTGGTCTACATCACAGTTGGTTTAGCAAAATAATTTATTGAGTGCCTCCACTTAATAGCTAAACTATTGCTTGTGAGAACAAAGTTATCTATATCAGTTTGATATACGTTATATACCAAAGTATATTATTTTCTCCCCTCACAAGTGGTTCAGGGTCAGGAACCAAATAATTCCATCTTATTATTATTTATGTGCGGTGTATATTTTGATTAACACCATAACGCACAAAGATGAGTTCTCAAAGTTGAGGAAACAAGTTAGTTTTTCTAACATGAGGGGGAGACAAGATACAACAGTTGAGAAAAAGTTACATGGAATGAATTATCATTTATACATCTAGATCCTCGAATAAAATAATATGAACTTGAAGTTCATAAAAGGATAATTCATGTGCAATTTATTGCAAAGCATGCCAGACGCATTTGCTGACCCAAAGAAAGTAACTATATTCTCATTGCAAATGCTCATATTAAGTCCTAGAAGGACAAAGTCTATGGTAAGCTTAAAGCGTATAGACAATCGGTTTCAAATAAACTTCTTGATAAAGAAGATGAACAAATGATCATAATAAAGGAGGCAAGTGATCTAGAAGATCACATGACATAACATTTCATAATATCTCATGAGAGATTCAGGTACCTGAATATATGAATGAAGAGATCTCTATGTTATGTCATTATGAAAATACATTGAAACTGATATAAAATCATTGTCGACGTCAACCTTCAAGAAGCTAGTGAACAAGATTGGGATGTGAAGGCTCAAGGATGTGAATTGATGCTCTCATCAGGGGGAGTTATTGCGCGTTGCACTCTTTTTCCCTTACAAGGTTTTGTCCTACTGGGTTTTCCTTGCAAGGTTTTTAACGAGGCAACCAATAGACGCACTTCTAAACATGTGTACTCTTTTTCCTTTTCTAGAATTTTTTTCCCATTGGGTTTTCTTTTAGTTAAGGTTTTAATGAGGCACATTACTTATTGAGTAGACATTCAAGGGGGAGTGTTATGAATAGAATTCTATTTGGAGTGAATGTCTATCTTGTAGAGAGTTTTACTTTGTGACTAAGTCATTTTTCCCCTATAAATAGAGGGGTCTTACCCCATTGTAAATCATCCCAAAATTCAATAAGAATTTCCTCTCTCTCTCTCTCCTTCTCTGCAATATTGTTCTTCTTCTTTTATTATTTTATAACACGTTATCAGCACGAGACTCTAACCAATTGAGTAGAAGCTTTGGGATTGAGCATAATCATTATCAATTGTTCTATGAACTTACTTCATGATTAAATTCTGGATTTAAGGTAAGTATTTTACTTTTCTCTTTCAAATTCTTGACATTCTATAATTTGATTTTAAATACAAGCAAAGACGAAAAATTTTGTTTGCAACTCTAATGGAGTTTGAAAGAAATTATAACCACCCAAAGTGGTAAAATTTCTATGCCTTGCCATGATTAAATTCATGTATGATTGTGGGCAAAGAATTGAAAACTCGTCCCATTGAATTTGCTCCATTCTCATTCCCTTTAGAGAATGTGATAGCAGTATGTGATAAGTCTGAAAGAAGACAAAATTATTACTATGAAGGTATCAATGGACGTGGCCGTGGCAATAGACGAAATTATAATCGTCATCATTGTGATACTGAGAATAATAAGGATTCTCAAAATAATCCTTCACTATGTGAAAGTAATATTTGTCATCGATTTGACATGAGATTTTATAAAGCACATATAGATGATTATGGTCCATTCATGATGTGAATGTGACAACATCTGATTTACGAATACATATTCATTCTTCAAAGAATATGAACGTGCTAGTGGTAGCGAATATACCACACTCACCTCTAGAAGGAGGTTTGAGATGATATAAGAAAATAATGTCATTATTATGGCATGAATGGTCATTGGTCACGTACCTATTGTACGCCAAAATATTTTGGCATTGTGATTATTAAAAGACAACGATAATGCAAGAACAGAACTTGCACATTTAATTTTGACCATAACCATAATGGTATAACTTTCTCTTTCAAAGAGATATTCACCATATGGGTGTTGATGAATATGTGGTAGTACAAAATTAATTGAGAGCTCTGGAAGAGCCAATTACCACTATTTTGGAGAAACACAATTGATTACCAATAAGGTATTGTGTTGTAGTAAGTCTCAAAGAAACATATTCAGTTTCCAAAGTATTCGCGAAAGCGGTTGATTATATTGAGACTATAAATAAAGGAAAAATTTAATATCTTCTATTACTACAACTTGTAGCGGGGTAATATGTATGTGAAAAGCTACCCGCTTTATTCTCCAATTTGTACTACATAAATAAAAGAATACCACAATGAAGTGGATATTTTATTGATATAAAACCCATATCGTAATAAACTTAGAGTTTATTCATAATTGCACACATCATGGTGTAAATCTGAAGTTTATCAATATTGATAATTTATTCAGTTGGCATAATTGGTTTAGCCATATCAATTTAAGTATGATGTGCAAAAATAAAAGAGAATTCACATGAGTAAATATTAAAGAACTAGAAAGTTCTTTACGAATTCTCTTACATTGCTTGTTCTCATTAATTAGTAGACCAATTAAAATTGGGATTGAATCCCATGAATGCTGGAAATATCAAAGGTGAATAGGGCCCATTCACCTGCCATGTATACCACATAAGATGCATCTATGAGATGGTTGCATGTGCGATTATTATTAACCCGCAACCTGGTGTTTGCGAGGTAACTTGCTCAATAATTTAATTTAGAGCATATTCCAGATTTTCTATTCAAGAAGTTCATCTTGATAAGTTGGTCTACATCACAGTTGGTTTAGCAAAATAATTTATTGAGTGCCTCCACTTAATAGCTGAACTATTGCTTGTGAGAACAAAGTTATCTATATCAGTTTGATATAGGTTACATACGAAAATATATTACATTCTCCCCTCACAAGTGGTTCAGGGTCAGGAACCAAATAATTCCATCTTATTATTATTGATGTGCAGTGTATATTTTAATTAACACCATAAAGCACAAAGATGAGTTCTCAAAGTTGAGAAAACAATTTATTTTTTCTAACATGAGGGGGAGACAAGATACAATAGTTGAGAAAAAGTTACATGGAATGAATTATCATTTATACATCTAGATTCTCGAATAAAATAATATGAACTTGAAGTTCATAAAAGGATAATTCATGTGCAATTTATTGCAAAGCATGCCACAGGCATTTGCTGGCCCAAATAAAGTAACTATATTCTCATTGCAAATGCTCATATTAAGTCCTAGAAGGACAAAGTCTATGGTAAGCTTAAAGCGTATAGACAATCGGTTTCAAATAAACTTCTTGATAAAGAAGATGAGCAAATTATCAAAATGATCATAATAAAGGAGGTAAGTGATCTAGAAGATCACATGACATAACACTTCATAATATCTCATGAGAGATTCAGGTACCCGAATATATGAATGAAGAGATCTCTATGTGATGTCATTATGAAAATACATTGAAACTGATATAAAATTATTGTCGACGTCAACCTTCAAGAAGCTAGTGAACAAGATTGGGATGTGAAGGCTCAAGGATGTGAATTGATGCTCTCATTAGCGGGAGTTAATGCGCGTTGTACTCTTTTTCCCTTACAAGGTTTTGTCCTACTGAGTTTTTCTTGCAAGGTTTTTAACGAGGCAACCAAAATGGCGCATTTCTAAACATGTGTACTCTTTTTCCTTTCTAGAATTTTTTTTCCCATTGGGTTTTATTTTAGTTAAGGTTTTAATGAGGCACATTACTTATTGAGTAGACATTCAAGGGGGAGTGTTAAGAATATAATTCTATTTGGAGTGAATGTCTATCTTGTAGAGAGTTTTACTTTGTGACTAAGTCATTTTTCCCCTATAAATATAGGGGTCTTACCCATTATAAATCATCCCAAAAGTTCAATAAGAATTCTCTCTCTTTCTCTGCAATATTGTTCTTCTTCTTTTATTATTTTATAACACTTCTCAAAATAAATTAATTTTTGTGGCTTGGCCAAACATAGTAGTATTAAATATTTTGACCCTAATATTAATGCATTTCCTCCTAGCTGCCATTCTCGAATTTGCACAACTAACCTTCCGCACAAGTTGTGAAAAAAGAAAAAAGAAACCTTCCAAGTATTTAGCTTCTTCATCAAGAAAATGAACCTTCCGCTTCTTGGTCAATATCTTAGTTCTCAACAAACAAATAATCAGATATAAATACAAAAAATTTCTTCGAAATGATAGTCTTTACCTTTTAATTGATGTCATTAAAATACCCAGATCAAGCAATTAGTGGGACTGTAACAAAGCAGAGAACACAAAAACCGAAAGTGATGGTTCTTCCATTAATGAAGTTAGGGACACTTGCTTTAAAGACTTTAAGCAAACCCATTGCGGCTAGGCTCAAGAAAGAAGCTGGCTTGCACCCCAAGTTCCGTCATTTGATCATCAGCATTGCCCAGGTATTAATTATCCCAATATCTTATAAACCCTTCAATTATATTACTATTATGTTACTATAAATGTTTTATTTTTCTTTCCTCTTATGATTCCAGTTTTGTTTATCTTTGTTGTTTGTGTTACTGTATTTTTGTTGTGTTGATGACTGGATGAATCATGTGAATTTCAAACTAGTTGATGTCTGATTAGATGAATTATTTGGATTCAATCATCATTAAACCATTTTAAAAGTAACCTATCACGATCCTTGTTCTTAGGGTGGGTCCTGTTAGGGTACATTGCAAGGTATGAGACTCGAGTGCCATATCGGTATTACAATGTGTCCAATGTGGGGTTTATATAGCTCTCGCTCCTCAATAGCTAGCTTTTGGGATGTGGTTCTCCTTAGTTTGTATCAGGTTCATCGGAACCCAATAGCTTTAAATAATAAAAATGCACTAAATAAGCAAATAATAAAATTTCAAACCTAATTAAATTAAATGGCAGATAGTAGAATCACGAAGTCGAACCCATAATGTTCTTTGGCCAGTCTTGGGTCAATTGTGGTTTGCGACACTCAAATAGGAGGAGTTGAGTCGATGATTGCGAGCCATGAGAAAGGGGTCACTTTTGATTAGGAGTGCTTTATCGCCAAATTGTACTTCCTACCACAAATCTGGAGTAGTCTGCCCCCAAAGCAGGTACCGGACACCGGGTGGGAAATAAAAAAAAAAGTCGAAGAATTATGGAATATTCTGTTAAATTGGTGAGAACTTGTCGATTCTAGTTTTGTTCCTATGTGACATTCAATTATTTGTGGAAGAATTGTTGGGGGACTTTACCACCTTTTGTTGGTTGTGATCCACATTTGGCTTTGCCAAATGGTTGGATCATTTTATTTCCTGTGTTGGTAGCAGATAGCAGATAACTAGGTGGAATACTCGAGTTGCGCAAAAGCAAAGAAAAAAAGATTGGATTGTTTTAGAGGGCTCAATGTATCAATACTTGGAAGGTTTTTTTGCACAGGTCAACCAAGAGGAATTTTTGTTCCCTGTCATCATAACCTTTCTGTGTAGCTATGAGTTTTGGGTTGCATAATGAAAGGGATTTTTGGAGAGGGTATAAAGTTCCTCGTTTTTTAATTTGATAGTACGAATACTGGATACAAGTGCTAGTTTAGAAAGTGTGTCCATTTCCTACAGCTGGGTGGCTGCTCTTTGCTGGAGCCGTACATTGAGAAATGGTCTCAAATTGACAAGAACAGAGATGTGCTGATTTCAAATGTTGGCAAGTCTCTGCTCAAGTGTTAGTAGTATAGAGACATAAAATTGCAATAAGTCGCTGCAAGAGTGCAAATCTTATTGTTGTGCAAGGGCATGATTGCTCTGTTAGAAAGACTACCTGCTTCTTATAACATACTGACAATTGAATGCTATAAATTTTATATGGAATAAAATGTAAAAACAAAAAGTGATCTAGACATTGACAAGATTGTATTAACATATTGATAACAAACTGTGACTAGCAGATGCGTGGTTTGACATCACAAGTGTGATGGTCACTTTTGAAGACTATTGTGTGTCCAAAGGTGCTAGCGGTATCTCCATTAAGGGACTCTTATGTCTTAGATGATTTTACGGAATAAGTCTCATATTTGTGGTTAATTCTGGCTTGCATTATTGTTCATGAGTTTGTCTGCAGTTGTTTACATGCACTCTTGCATCACTCTCTGAATATTTTCTAGATATGTTCAATGCATATGCCCATATCTTGTTTCAGATGTGAATACTCTAGTAGCCTTCACTCTTTCAGAAAGTTATTCTCCACTTTTGCTTTTACTTTGACTTGTTAAGAGTTTCTCCTAATATAGATAATTTTTTTCATTACACCCATTGCTGAAACCAGGCGAATCACCGAATGACAACAACCATGCAAAGACGGCTTTATGGCCATGCAACTGATGTTGGAATACGACCTTTGAATGAAGAGAAAGCGGTTCAAGCAGCTGTTGATCTTCTGGGGGAATTTTTTGTTTTCTCGGTATTATTTATTTTCCCACTCGATTTTTGCAGTAAGATTTGCAAAGTTAGCTATCCTGATTCTTATCTATTACATGTGTTAATTGTTGTGAGAGCGCTGACAAGCTTTGCCAACCATCGAATGATACAAATTTTAAGCATGTAAAACCTGATCCATGGTTTCCAGACTAGCATTCATTTGATTTTTTTTTTTAATAGTCCACTTAAGTCTCAAAGTCCACGATCATTAACATTTATCTTCCATAAGTGCGAGAATAGCCTAGTCCAATACAACCACCAAATCCTTCTCTGTAGAAGTCTGCTGACACATAATACACTTATAGCACTTGTCTTCCATTGATGTGTGCGACTTGCCTAGACCAACATGACTTCTAAATCTTTCTCTGTACAACTTCCCTAGTGTTGATTCTACCAGAAAGCCACTGCTAGTAAAGAAGGCACAAAGAGCCAAGAGACAAGTACCACCTTGTTCAGGAAATTCTCATATCTCAATATACATAGCAAGCTTCGTGCATGTGCACAATATCTGAGTCTTGATAATTATAGAATTATTGCTTTGGCTAATTTGCTTTGAAGAAATTAAAGTCTCAGCAACCTGTGATGGCAATACGGGTTTGACGGTCAGAGTTGCCTCTGCTATTTCATGCATTTGACAATATCTGGATTCTCTACATTGCTTTCTTGCAACATTTATTTTCTTATGGATAAAGCTATTGAAAGGCCCTTTGACAGAGAACTCCTTTAATTCCAAAATAGCATATGCAATAGACATTTGACAATCTGATAGTGCAGTAGGCAAATATATGTCAGTGAAGGAAGATAAGAGAAGGCCTGGGAAGTTTTTAGGATGGTTTTGGGTTATTTTTTATGTATTAACATTTTAATGAACGATCGGATTTATCTACTTGCTTACTCAAAAAATATTTGTTCAATGACCACATTAAGTTCTTGAAAAGAATAAGCCGCAAGTCCTGACAATTGTGATGTCTTGTACTTGCTGGCACAGTAAGATTTGGCACAAGGGTAATAGTTGCCACCTTATGACTAGGAGGTTGCATTTTCTTTGTCTATTTCTGTTCAGGGCATCAACCACACACATGACCAATCTCTAAGGGCATCATTTCTATGTCTTCCATCTCTTGAGACTTGTAGCCAACTTTAACCCTTGAAATGTGACCTGCCTTCCATCTACTTCTAGTGCATCTTCTAATCTTTGTGCAACTTTTGCAATTTGGTGAACAGGTCGCAGTTGCTGCTCTTGCATTTGAGGTGCAGAGAAGTGCTCGGTCAGAGGCTAAGAAGGAGGAACTTCGTAGGCTAGAAATGGAGGTAGTCCTCTCATATTCTTCTTATTCTCGTCTTGGCATACTCTATAGTATGCTTTATCTATTATCCAAAATATGTACTTTGTCATCTCTCCTTTTTTGTGTTTTAAATTCTATCTAAATCTGATTGCCTTAGATGATGACAACGTGCATTAGTCTGTTGATTTATCTCTACAAATTTAAGAGGGGTGGTATTCAATAGAACTAAGTTCATTTTATGTTCTACCTAAGCAGAAATTCGAAAAGTTTCTTATTTCGTGTAAGAACATGCAAACCATTTATCCTAGATATATGTGTTCAAGTCATATCTCAGTTCAAACGTGTGTATTTCAGAACTTGAGGCAACGAGATGAAGCATTGGAAAAGGAGATGGAGGGCCTCAAAAGCAAAATTCAAGAACTAGAACAGCTAGCAAGGGAAAAGGGACTTGCTGGTATGTTCAATCTCAGACATCATCATGTTAAAGAAGGCAAGACAGCAACACCAGCATGATCTGTTTGCTCAGTTTTGGCTAACAATAGGAATCATATTGTTCCCTTTCATTCTTTAGATCAAAGTCCTATTTGACTATTTCAAGGAAAGCGCGGTCTAAGCTTTTTGCCTACTCACTGTAAATAAAGTTGAATTTTGAACTAGCCATTGTTGTTAAGAATATTAGATGTTGAAGGGCGACCATTTTAGAGCTTCATTTGTTCCCCTCCATGTTAAATTTGGTGAAAGTAGCCTAAATTTTGCTGTGCAACCTTTGTTTCGTGCCATGTTTATAGAATGAAAACTTTGAATTATGGGGAATTCGGAGCAGGGGCGAAGCTACACTTTGGTAAGATGGTCAATTGACCATCCTTTGTCGGAAAATTGCATTGTGTATACAGGTAAAATATCATGTTTTAGAGGTACATAACATATATTGTACACCCTTTGTCGGGATTTTTTTTACTTCTTTCAAGTTTGAACGTACTTGAGAAAATTTCTGGTTTCACTATTGATTCGGAGTGATACTTCAACCAGCATCTGATGTTGATGCTAGTGAAAAGTATGTTCAGATGCTCCTTATCTGCAAAAATTATTATAGATTGCAAATATCAGTATTGATTCTTTTGTACAGTTCAATTCCAAAGGGGAGCATCAAGAATTGACTATAGGGAATCTTGAAAATGATAATGGAGTGTGCCCTTTATGCTTTCCTTGCCTTGTTCTTTCTCTTTTAATTTATTCACCCACAAAAAGGCCTTTCAGCTGATGGATCTGGATGCTGCTCATATAAAGGCTTCATATTCTAATTTGGGTGACAAAAAGGACCAATCTCTTAGTTCCACATCATCAAAAAAAGGGTCCTATTCAGCACTTTGGTTCTTGATGAGAAGTGTCATGGGAATCAATGTTCTTTGATTTAGTAATATTGCAGCCCTTCAAGAACGCGGAAGGGGAACCTTGGAGCAACGGTAAAGTTGTCATCATGTGACATATACGTTACGGGTTCGAACCGTGGAAGCAGCGAGCAACGGTAAAGTTGTCACCATGTGAAATTTAAGTTACATTTTCGAACCGTGGAAGCAACCATTAATGTTTGCATTAGGGTAGACTGTCTGCATCACATCCCTAGGAATGCGGCCCTTCCCAGATCACGTGGAAATACGAAATACTTTGTGCACCGCGCAAACTTCAAAATCCAATTTGAAACAACTTGCAAAAGTTATTCTCTTATAATAAGGTTGTGTCAAGAATCTGTCCATCTTGGTAGTAGACATTTTAATAATTTGACTGATAGAGGCCTTCTTTTTTCACATCCAGGACAAACTACAACATATCCAGTATAAGCTCACATAGTGGGGTTTGGGATCCGGGAGAACGATGAAAAAACTTAATCAAACTCGATATTTACAGTAAATTATATCAATTCACGATAGTTAAGTGGTAAATTAAGGGGAGGAATACGCACTAAATAATCATTGATAGGCGACGAATGTCTATATAATAAAAATATTATTCATATTCATTAGTTTGGTGTAAATATATATATATATATATATATATATATATATATATATATATATATATATATATATATATATATATATATATATAC
>MU771168.1:53927-67158 GCA_026770625.1 Nicotiana glauca | reverse complement strand
GCTATCAAATATACAACTGCAGCTAATTACATATCCAATAATTTTTATAAAAGTTTTTCTCAGATGGTCTACAAAGTGTCTAATTGGCACATATGTGGTTTAGTTGAAGGGTCTGATAGGAACAACTCTATGTTTAAGTGCCCAATTGAAAAAAAATAGCCAAGTTTAAGGGTCCAGTTATGTATTTGGCATTTTTTATATTTTAAATTTCTTTAATGAAAATATTGGTTCTAGTTTAAACTTTTTAACAAAAAAAGAGGGTGGTGGGTATAAAAGGAAATTCAAAAAAGCAAAGCATATATCCCCTTCTCTCATGCGTTTGCCGCGTATACATGAATTGTCATCAGATTGTTGCTTTTTATTCTTTAGGTATTTGATAGAAACCACTAACCAGTCTTCTGCTTCTAGTTCTAACACATAAATCTCAAATCAAAATTCCAACAAATTATAGAAAGAGGACAGCAGTCTCACTCTCTCTATACCCTTTTCTATCTTCACTTACATTCGTTCGGTTCTTCTCTACCCACGAACCGCTAACAGGTATTAACATATTCATAATTTGAGTAGAATCTGATGCTGCAATTGCTTTTTAATTCCAAAAATTTGGGGTTTGTAAGTTGTTTTTTCCACATCGAGATCGTGTAGCTTTCTGGG
The DNA here is from genome assembly GCA_026770625.1 of Nicotiana glauca. NCBI lineage: Eukaryota > Viridiplantae > Streptophyta > Magnoliopsida > Solanales > Solanaceae > Nicotiana > Nicotiana glauca. The sequence goes on along the minus strand of MU771168.1, from coordinate 66,504 downwards.
ATGTTTAGTAGGATCGAGTTTTCTTGCTCATTTTGAAGGTTTTATTAGTTGGGTACTCGTTCATTACTGATTTTGGGCTTTTTTTGGAATTTTTGTTTGTGATGGTGTATAGTCATAATTGGGCTCCTTTTTGTGCTTGTGGGAAATACTGGGTTCTTATAAGAAATTAATGTTTGAATTTTAGTAATGCATTTGATCGGAGGCAGATCCAAGATTTGAACTTTGTGCTTTTGGATTCTGGACAACTACCTAGTGCTAGTAAAATTTAACTTTTGTACATAGTAAATTTCTTAACACATAATATACAGGATTTGGGCTGAAGCTACTAAGTTCTGTCGAACCCATATCTTAAAGCCTACATCGGCCCCTGCATTTGATTATGACTTTTTGGGTTTTGTGTTTTTTTTTCTCGCTAGGGGTATTGGTTTTCTAAGAGGAAATTTGTACCGGTATCTTATTTGTTACTTTTGGCTTTGGTTTTGTGCTGGATATGGATTTTAAGAGAAATTGAAAACATAATAGGATGTTTGGAGCTAAGTATTTTTACTTGTTGGTTTTTGCAGGTGAGGAGTTGAGGGTATTGTTCTGTTTGATTGGATGAGGAAGGTTTCGAAGAGGGGTGCGTGCAAGTCCGCGTCTCACCAGCTCTTCAAGGACAGGGCAAAGAACCGAGTCGATGATCTGCAAGGTGTGTTAACTAATCTACAATCTGCAAGGAAGGAAAGCCGAAGTTATGATGTTGGGTTGCTTGAAGAGCAAGTCCACCAAATGCTGCGTGAATGGAAAGCTGAGCTCAATGAGCCATCCCCGGCTTCTTCTTTGCAGGCAAGAACAAACACTTATGCCCTTTTATGTCCGAGTACACCAAGAGATTTTACACTTTTGTACCTGTCCATTGTGCGCACATTATAACCGCAATAACGACGCCTCATTCCTAAACGAGTTGGATCGGCTATATAAATCCTCACTGACCATATCTCTTCATTTAGATTCATCTTAGGCAACATTTTACAAAATAAAAACAAAAATAAAAAGTACTAGAAGTTCTCTGTATTTTACTCTTATACAGGTGTGTGCATCACCAAGAAATTCTTTTTGCATCTTGACATGTCTTCTTATATGTAAGCTTGTGTTTTTAATGATGTTGTATCTTGACGCATGCTTGAGCACATGGTTATTGGAAGTTTAGGTTTATAACGACTTGCAAATCAGTCTTACTGTGTTAATGAAAAGACAGTATTTATGAGCATAGTAGGCTATGTGTGAACTTATGTTTCCTGTCTTCGTTTTTGGTAGATTCGTTAATGTAAATGTAATATTGTTAAGTAGGCTTCTGTCTTCAAGTATTGGTGGTGTAGAGATATACAATTATGGGTTTTACATTCATGGGTGACTTTGCAGGGAGGAAGCCTTGTTTCATCATCAGACATCTATAGACTGTTACTTGGCGAGGAAGAAGATGATGCGACCAGTGCATTAGCTGCGCCTAAGCCTGAGCCTGATGCTCAAAAAGTTAGTGTTACTGGTTTTCAAGAGGTATGCCGTATGTATTTTACTTTCATCTTGTGCATATGCTGGACTCTTCTGATTGGGAGAGAGAATTTTGGTTCTTGGATGCTTCTCCAGATCGCTCTTAGTATCTATGTTAAAAGTTTTCCCAGCAGTAGCTGTTTTTTCTTCCGTGCCATTTTGCTCTAAGAAGTTTCACCACCTCACTAGATATCACTTACAGCCACATTGTGCTTCGTGATGATATATCCAGCTAATCTAGGATTTGGAAATCCTTTCCTCCATATATATCAATCAATCAACTGTATTTCAACCCAAACGGGTTAGTCTCCTGTATGATTCCTCTATATCCATTATGCACTATTCAGGCTCTTTCCATTATAATACTAAAAAGTAAAAAATTTGTCTTTTAAGGCAGCTTGGAGACTGAGAAACTAGGGGTTTTCGAAATCTCTCACTTAAACGCACTAGTTATGAAATTTAAAAACATCAAAACTTATACTCCTTCCGTTCCAATTTATGTGAACCTGTTTGGTTGGACACGGAGTTTAAGAAAAAAATTGAAGACTTTTGAAATTTGTGGTCATAAACAAATCAAAAAGGGGCCCAGAGTATTTGTGTGGTTATAAAAGCTTCTCACTAAGGGTAGAATTGTAAATTTAAGCTAAATTGTTTTCAACTTTAGAAAGGGGTCATTCTTTTTGGAACGGACCAAAAAAGAAATAGGTTCACATAAACTGGAACGGAGGGAGTATGTATTTAGTACCATAATAATCAAATTGCAATTTACATAACTAATTTCAGCGTTCAATGTATTATAATATTGATCTTAAACCAACTTCTCAAAGTTGAGATTTAAAGAATCGATAGCTTCTTACTGGGACCACTTTAAGTGTCATTGTCTGAAACACATACTTCTTTGATGTGCATAGCTTCATTGGTGGCTTCATCGATGAAGCGATAACCCTTTGCTTCACTTCATCGCTTTAAGAAACAAGACGATAACTTTTAATTACCTTGCTACCAATAACTAATATTTAATATCAACTTGATGGTATTGCCTATGTGAATCCTTGTATATTTGTGCTGCGTTGTGGTTTTTAGATGAGTTTGCATTGCTTCTGAGCTTGTGGGTCTTTTAACACAATATTCCTTCATATGATTTTGGTCTATCTCGTCATCCAAAAGCATGTTCAATCATCATAGTGTCACACTTAGAGCTAGTGGATAGCCGGATATGAACTTTTGTGATCTTGTCGATTTTTTTTAATGTCTGGACTTCCATCTTAACATTTGTATTTTTAAAATGCTCATCTTGGAGATATTTGGGCCCTCTATGCCCCGACATTCCCTTGTAAGTAATAGTGCTGGTCTTGTAGCCCTTCCATAGATGTCCATCTTGGCTGTTATCATGCTTGAAGCTCTTTTAATGCTGTTGTCGGTCCAATCTTTTCTGATCTTTCCTAGTAACCTTTATCCTCTACTTCATGTTTTTCATTTATGTAAATAGCCTCCTGACCCTCTTTTCAGATAGTTTTTCTTGTTTCTCTCCTTTGTTGGCTGATTTCTAAGAAGTTAAGATTAGGCTTCCTGCAATTTTTGGTTTTCCAGCTAGTTTAGCAAGCCTGTTAAGTGATCAATTAATTCTTACCTGTTAAGCGATTTGTTTGCTGTAGGGTTTTAATGCAACTCAGGTGCTGCAGGAGCAAGGTTTCCAGTTGGTTGATCAATGCAAAGGCTTGCCTTTAGTGGTTAGCAATGTGGGAATTAACAATCTTGGCATTGCAACCCAATTGGATTACCATTCTTTTGATTTGCATCAAGAATACGATCAGCAGTACTTACCTGGATTTGATGCTTTAAATCTTTGCCTAGAGGATGCTTTGCCTCCTATTCATATTAGTCCTCCAGTGTCTGCTTTCCTGGGGCCGAAATGTGCACTCTGGGATTGCCCCCGACCTGCGATGGGGTCAGACTGGTGTCAGAAGTCTCAAGACTACTGCAGTGACTATCATGCTTCTCTTGCACCTAATGAAGGTTATCCCGGGACGCCTCCAGTTGTTCGGCCAATGGGTATCGGCTTAAAGGATAACTTGCTTTTTCAAGCTCTTGGTGCAAAAGCACATGGAAAAGATGTTGGTGTTCCTGAGTGTGAGGGTGCTGCCACGGCAAAATCCCCCTGGAATGCACCCGGTAAGAGTGCTGTGGCATTTCTGTATTCTCATTGCCGGATTTTCTTTACTTTTAAACTCTGATATCGGTTGTTTGCTTATGCTTCTGCAGAGCTGTTTGATCTTAAAGTTGTTGAAGGTGAAACAATTAGGGAGTGGCTTTTCTTTGATAAGCCTCGAAGAGCGTTTGAAAGTGGAAACAGAAAGCAGAGGTCATTGCCTGATTATAATGGACGGGGTTGGCACGAGTCAAGGAAGCAAATGATGAATGAATTTGGAGGGCTGAAAAGATCCTACTACATGGATCCACAACCGATGAAAAATCTGGAATGGCATCTTTACGAGTATGAGATCAACAAATACGATGCATGTGCCTTGTACAGATTGGAACTGAAGCTTGTTGATGGGAAAAAGATCCCCAAAGGGAAGGTAACCAATGTATCAGTTTCTGATTTGCAAAAGCAAATGGGAAGACTTACTGCTGAATTTCCTTTGGACAACAAGCGAACTGTTAAGGGCAGAGCAAAGGCTGCTAGTTTGAAGAATGTGGGAAACATTCAAGCTGCTCCAATTCCAATGGTTCCAACTTGTGAAGGGTTTGATTATGGGACCGGTGAACCTTATGACTATCTCGTAGACGACTTGGATGGCTACTTCATTACCTAATTAGATACATGCATCGATGCTTTTCAAACAAGAGGCTTTTCGCCTGTGTATTATACACCAGTTTCATCTTAGACTCAAAAATCATGTTGGTGGGCAAGTTGCTCGGCTTCTGCTTACTTAATTAGTCAGGGCCAACGGGATGCCTCCCATTTCCATGGGCTTGTGGTCAATATTTCATTGTCATCTGAGACGCGGTCTCATCTAATTATGGAGCACATTTTACTGCTTGAAAATGAAAACCCAATTTACTTGGTCTTCTCATTTACATATTTTGGAGCCAAGTTGACACTAAATGTATTGATGTTATAGTGTCAGACTTGGTGACCACATGTAAGTGGTAATTTGTAATGGTCATATTCTTCAAGATCTGCTGCTGTTTTACATGGTTACACTGTAGGTATGATTAATAGGATGGACAACTTTAAATGCATGGTTTGAGGCTCTATTTGGTGTAAAACATTATTTTAAGCCCAATGAGGCAATCAGATACATGTTCTTATTTAAGTACTTTTTTTTTGGTAACTATGTTCATGTAGGCCTACACTCAAGTGGAAAGAGAGCTCCTTTTAATCTATACAAAACTTTGATTGGTATGAAACAATAACACTTTAGGTGATTTCTCTCCATTAGTTTTGAGCTTTAGTGAACGGAGTTATCAGATTCTTGTGTTGTGTTGGTATGACGTAGCAACTACTTATGGATTGGTTGAGATGCGAGCAGCAAAACATTGTATATATAGGTAAATGTTAGATTTTAGAGGTATATAACATATATTAAATATCTTTTATCATATAATTTTGTTCACTACTTTCTAGTTTGAACACCTTTAGAGAAATTCTTGACTTGGTCACTATATATAGGTATAATATTTCAGGTTACATTAACGTAGTTGGATAAATATATTTCTAAAATTGAAAGAGATCACTTTCTTACTCTTAAAATAAAGGAAAGAGATGATAATGTACCTACAACTAAAAGAATTTTAATAAATGGTGAATGAATGGTTTACCGTTTTATAGATGATGATGACTACATTTCAAGATGGCGTTTGAAGTAGAAGACAATTCGTTTTCTTTTTCTTCTGAAAACAACACTGATGTTTAGATTTTAAATTCTAATATTACTCCATATGTATTTGATTTTAAGCGTATCTATCTTGAATGGTTATTTAGTTAGCTTTATAACCATGTTCAGTATAAGAGTTTGGTCTAATCTTGGTCCTTGTATAGGACTTTGGCAGTGCATTCAAGCTTCTAATACATAGGCATGCCACGGTCGACCTCGGACCATAGTGGCATGCGACTGCCGACCCCGGGCCATGCCATGGCTGACCTCGGGCCATTCACACAGACTTGTCACGACCGACTTCGTGCCATTGACATAGGCATATGCCACAGCCGACCTTCGCGCAACTGCTAAATAATTGCAAAATGTTGATCTTTAAGTTCGAACTTTTTCATTCGGGACACTTCTAGCAAATTTCCTTCAATACACTCCCTTCATTATTTGTTAAGCATGTTGTTCAAACATATAGGGGAATCTTACTATAAGCTACAAATAATTAATTCTAGTGTCAAAAGGACATGTTATGTTGTTACGTTCTTGGCGCATATTGCTGCAGAAAAAGCTGTAACCTTTTGAGTTTTAGATATGGTGAACATGCAACAAAACAATCCCAGATTTAAACAGATTACCCTGTAATCATTGGTTAAACTGTCAGCTTGTAATCACATTTCGACTTGTAAGTGAGACCGTATCCATGGCAGATTGGCAGTGGTGGTTTTAATGCTTTCCTTTTGTACCATCGACATCCTCTATTTGTTTGGGACTAGGGATGGAAAACAGGCTATATATGTCGAATTGGATACAAGCTGGTCGAAAACATGCAATACAAAAATGGAAAAATTATCCGACCCGACATATATTTCGATACAGATAGAAATAGATTAACCAACAGATAATATGAATAGATCATTTTTGGGAGAATTCCTAATCTCCGAAACCCCCAATTTGAGTCTTTGCAAATAACAACAACAACTCAGTATAATCCCACTTAGTGAGGTCTGGGAAGGGTAATGTGTACGCAGATCTTACCCCTACCCTGAGGTAGAGAGGTTGTTTCCAAATAGACCCCCGGCATCCTTCCCTCCAAGAACTTCTCACCTTGTTCATGGGGAGACCCAAACTCACAACCTCTTTGTTGAAAGTAGGGGTTGCTCACCATCAGAGCAACACCTCTTGTCTTAATTTGAGTCTTTGCAAATGCAAAAGTTAAATCCATTGATTATCCTTTTTTAAGTGAATAATATGGATCTTAGTCATAACTGACCCCCTTTTAAAAAGTTCATTAACCAGATAATATGGATGGATAACTTTCTTATCTATTTTGCCACAACTATTTGGACTAACTTCTTGTTATTAGTCTAAATATATATATATATATATATATATATATATATATATATATATATATATATATATATATATATATATACTAACTATTGTTTCTTTAAAAAGATTATTTATTCACATATATGTGGAACACTTCAGAAGAGGTATCCATTTACATCCCTTACTAAGGGTAATGAAGGGCTAAACATGTACCTAGGCATCATGTAATAGGAGAAATAAACCTACTTAACATTAGGTTCACATCATTAAGGCAGTCTCATATAAACTAGCTATAAATGCAGGAGCAAAATATAAACCAGATAGCAACTGACTCTGTTTCAAACTATTTGGACATAGAAAGCCTCTTAACTGGAGCTACTTATTGGACTCCAGTAGGCCTGGATAAGTTTAGGTTCTTCTTAGGCAGTGCGACGGAATAATTGCCAAAACCGAAGTCAAGCTTAAGGCAGCTTTAAATTCATTTCTGGATACTCAACAGTCTGCACATTCTTGAAGCAGATCATTCATTCGGATCTAACTTGTAGGAAACATCATCTTCCTCATAGTTGTTGACTCGTTCACACTCATCAATCCATTCGCTATATCTGAGAAGAGGAAAGAATAACAGAAGCGGATTTAGAATTCACAGTAAATCCGTGCAAATTTAGTATAATAACATGTACTACTTAAAATGGTTCAACTCTATATAATTTCAAGCTGAAGGTAGTGGGGGTTGCCACACCCACGGCTAACATACTACATCCACCACTGAAGAAATCAAAGGCAAGGTTAGGTGCACTTACATATCAATAGGCTCTGTTAGTGCTGCAAGGAGAAAAACACAAAAAAACTTGTTAGCCAACTCAGTACATCCAAATGGTAATTTCTGACATCAATTGAATGTTTAATTTGTTAGGAAGCTATACTTGTGTATGCAGGTGAGCAGGTCTTAAATGAGACATTAAACCGGTAAAGATTAAGATAAATGCAGGCAAAGGGCAACATCTTTTGCCAACATAAAATCGGGTTAACACAAGTGAATGCAATTTGCAGTTTATCTGACAGAAAGCCGATCCTTCAAGGGTGCCACATGACCCCACTTTGGTCGCAAAATTTTACTAAATATGTATATATAATTAAAAAGCAAAAATAAAAATGCGGATAAATAACATGACACCACTTGGCACAAATAATTGTGTAGCTCTTTCGGTCAGGCGCCTCAGTTTTCCAGTAGAGGCCGTGGATTTGAAGCTTGGAAGCTTCATTTATTATTTCGAAATTTTTGTCCCTCATTTACAAAACAGATTACATTGTGTTGACAGGGTTCGAACCGTTGACCTCTTAGAAGCTAACAAAAGGTCTAGCCATTTGATCCGGAGTCACTTTTGTGAACTCTAGTGTCAATAATTATTTAAACTAGTTGAAAAGGATGCTGCTGCTTCCATAAATAGTTGTTGTTATTCTTTTTCTTTTTGCTTTCATCTTCTTTCTTGCCAATGAAATTGATTAAGAACAATTTGTTAAATTAAATAAATGAGGAACTTTTAGTGATTATTAGGTACTTTATATAGAACAAATAGTATTTAGTATTATTTCCAATGAGGTTATTTTTGAATACTTTTCAAAAAACAAACCGAAAAAAGTAGTAATATACTTGAGTTGTGTTCTATTAATATGATTCAAATTGTGTTCTTTTTTTTATATAAGATGTTGTTACTTGTTAGTAGTGTTTTGTTTATTTGTTCACTTTAAAATTGTAACACCGCTTATGAAAAATCCTATTGATGCCACTGATTGAACACATCGATAAAGATTACTCTAATAAGCTAGTTGCCTAGTCCCATTTCTCTGACTAATCTTTCATGAACATTACAAGTTATGTGTTGAATTTTTCAGCCCAGTGCTTTTAATCATCTAATCAAGTAACATAACAAAACATAAGGGTAAATAAATTAATAGATACACGAGAAAACAAATGTCCAGATATACCTGTGACAGTGGTGCTGAAGCTCTCTTGGCAGATCCTGCAATTTGCCTCGCCAATCAAGTTTTTCATATCACTGAATACAAGGGAAGATGAACTTGTCATAAGAAAGAGCCAATCTTGCAAGTTAAATTAATTGCTGACCAAGAATGAGAAGTAATGCATGTTTTTCATGATGAGTTGAAATTTTTTAAATACGCCGAGAGATGCAACTACACACTTCCATGTAAAAACTAGCAGGTACAGCATGTATAAAGCTGGACCGAAACTTATTACACTCCTTACTTTTATTTATTGATTTTTTGGCTGGTGGAAGGAGGAAGGGGATGACATAATTCAGCAAGACCTTTCTAAAGGACTATTGTAGGAGTTATAATCTGCATCTAGCAATATTGACGGGTAAGAAGGCGAAGAGGGAAAAGCTTAATTTATCCCATGCCTACGCAGAATTTTTTTTGGATATGAGAATGCTTTATATTAACTTACATGCGACATTCCACGCTGGTGCCATGACTACAGAAAGGGCAGCTGAAAACAGTGTCAAGTTTGTCCATCCTCTTCTTTGGAGGTGGCTTTGATTTTGACTTCCTCTTTCCCATAGCTCAAGTTACTGTAAAGCGCAATTAAAAACACAAGTCAGCGGCAAGAAGTCAAAAACAAATTACTAACAATAAGTGTGAATACTCAGCTGTTCTATATCCCATTTAACTAATCCCATTTGATCGATCAAAACAACAAAAATTTTAAGTTACTATAGCTCATTGCACCGAGACAGCAGCAGAAAACTAACATAGTGCTATATTTGCAAAGAAATAGTTATATATCCAGAGTGATTTCACGCATAAAACAAGTCCGTGCTTGTGTTTCTTCCTTTTGTTTTCCCTGAAGAAAGCATAATAATGCAGCAAGATGAGAGGTCCAGCATAGAGTTATAATTGTAAGTATAATTTGCTCCATATTCCTTGAATACAACAACAACATACCCAGCCAACAGGTGGGGTCTGGGTCCATATTCCTTGAATGCAAGTTGAAAACTATACTAATTGAGACTTTGACGAACATTCAACTTTTCAAAAATTCTACAGCAAGACATTTGAAAAAGTGAATGGAAGGACCTCTAATAGTGGAACTCCATTTTGAAGCCTTGTTAGAATGTCCTTTAATTAAGTCAGATGCCAGGAAATAAGCTTTCGGGAACCAAACTCCAGTGGAGAGAAAAAAAACTAGTGATTTCTTCCCATCTAGTTAAGCCTTCGTGGACAGTTACCACGAAACCTGTATGGGAGGTAGCAAGTACCCGGAGGAATAGTAGAGGTGTGCGCCAGCTGCCTATACACTATTATCATTATAAGAAAAGAAGCTTTTGGGAACTGGAGCAAGACATGAAATTCCAAGCATGTGCATAAAAGTAAACAATTGATTTATAAGCTAGATAAAAAGTTTGTTCAGCAATATCAAGATGTCCTCTCTGAGCAATTTACAGCTGAAATTTGGTCATTAGTACTTAGTGAAACAGAAACAAACCAACAGATTTTTCAAGAGAAGATTTATTAGAGACAAAGGGTACTTTGGAATGGCAACAAAAGGTTAATCAAACATATCAATCAACAGAGCCAGCATCTAAAGGCAGTGGATACACACACACAGAGAGAGAGAGAGAGAGAGACAGACAGAGAAACACAGAGACACACACACGAAGAGACACCTTAACACACGCACACGCACGCACGCACAGACAGAGATTTTGCACGAACACACCCACGGGCGCGCGCGCGCGCACATAATTTTCTTTCAAGTTTTACATATACATATATGCAAGATCGACAAAATCAGTGATTATATGCAAATCGGGAGGTGAAGGGAAAATTAACAAATTGTTTTCATTAGAAATCGGAAGTGAAATTAAACCTGAAATCGATTGAACAGCTGAGATAAAAATCGCCTTTTTGTGATCTGCAATTAAATTTGAATCTTTATTCTTAAAATAAATCATAAAAAGTTGAAACTGAAACTGAAATTGAAATTGAAATTGGATAATAGGATTATAGAGAAATTGGGAATTACCGCTGTCGACTAGAAACCCTTGACCTCGAAAAAGCTATAAAGCGGCCATCAATTTATGGCATCAAAGGCCTTTTATCACAAACATAGTATAATAGTATATATTTTTACTACCTTCTCATTTTCTTTGTTCCTTTCTTTTTTCCTTCCTTTTTCGACATGAAAGATGAATTTGAATAAGTGGTTTGAATAATACTATCACAAATTCACAATACAAGAATTGTATAGGATGCATAATATTCACCAAATTATTGAGAAAATAGTAAATCTATCATGTAATTATCCGAAGAAAAAAAAAAGTTATACACTTAAATTATATGACTAACCTAATAGTCGATATAATTTTGATATATATATTTAATACGATTCTACACGTGAACATAAATAATATTCTTACCTTTTTAAGGTACGTAAAAAGCTAAAAGCAATTAGACGTTTTGATCCTCAGAATAATTTTTGAAAAGTAATGATTTTTTATTTAATGAATTATATGGCGAATCTAAATTAATTGGACCAAAAAATACCAAAAAATACTGAATGAATTTCTTGTTTCGGATTTTAATTTTCATATATGCGGGAATTTTACTTTCCGTATTTTGGTTTAGGATATTAATTTCTTCCATTTACAAATGTATATGATAACTATATACATTTGACATTACATACAAACATATACATTTAAAAAGTTATCATATACGTTTGACATTATGATTAAGCCAAGTGACAAACTATTAAATGTTAATAGTATATGGTAACTTTATTCTATATTTTACTATTTTAGTTAAATACAAATATAATATCCATATAGTGTACACGTCTATGTTTATCTAAATAACAAAAAAAAGTTTACTTACATATATAATAAAGTAAACATACATGCCGGAGAAAGAAACATCACAAAATAAGTTAATATTAAAAAAAAGTTGTTTCTTTTTTCCTCTAGAAGAATATTTGCATAAATGGACATCAAGCAAACAACAAAATTTTGGCTATACAATTTGTCACGACCCAGATTTTCCCACCATCGGGAGTCGTGATGGCGCCTACTAACGTAGTTAGGCTAGCCAAACAATAAACATTCTCCGATAATTTTTCAATAATATAAACATACGAAAACAATTAAATAAATGTGGAAGACTTTAAGCTTATAAAACTGAAATCAAAATGCGGAAGTTTAAAACATATCTCTACCCAAAATCTGGTGTCACTAGCTCACGGACTGCTATAGAGTACTAAAAACAAGTATGAAATAAGATTTACATACTGTTTGTCTCGAAATAAAGAAAACAAACTAAATATAGAAGGGACTTCGGCCTGTGAACGCCGGCTAGGCTACCTCGTGAGTCCCTGGACTGAAGACAGCTCCCGGGCGACCCTACTGCTGCTGTCCAAAAGCTGCTCCTGGATCTGTGCAAAAAGATGCACAGAGTGTAGCATCAGCACAACCGACCCCATGTGCTGGTAAGTGCCTGGCCTAACCCCGACGAAGTAGTGACGAGGCTAGACAGGACTACCAAATCAACCTGTGCAGTTCAATATCCATATATGCAATAGAAGGCAAGAAATACCGAAAACTAAACAGTTAACAGAGAAGGAAAAACATGCTATGGGGGAGTACAACTCGGATATAACAGTCATCAACTTAAATAAGAAACAGGGCACAACAATAATTTAACAGAGACAAGAAATCCAACAGTTGCACGTCATCAACCTTCGTGCTTTTACTCTCATCCTCACCCAAAGCAATCAAACAAATTGCACGGCATCACCCTTCGTGCTTTCCTCACATAACTCT